>CACSLK010034108.1:11336261-11351093 GCA_902706635.1 Striga hermonthica | reverse complement strand
TGGAAGCTAAATAGAGGGATTAATGATGACTCATCAAAAATTCTCCACCTCATGCTTGCTTAGGAGTAAATAGGTTCCTTTCCTTGAAGGAAGCTCACGGCCAATTACTTAAATTGGCTACGGCTTTTAGGATTTTAGCTCACATATGCTACGGCTTTTTAATGAACTAAGTGTGATTAATTACCAATTAATCACTACATTATGCCTAATTAATTATTAAGCATATTATTTAATTACCAAAATTATTCCGAACGTAAACGGGACGTTGAAAATAATTTTGGGTAATCCCGACTGAAAATAATTTAATTCCAAAAAATAATACTCGACAATATTATTATATCGGAACTAAAACCTGATTTATATAATTAATCTGACGGGATATTACAAAACTAATGCCAGCTAATATACAACTAATGCTGTTACACTAATACACCCCCAAGAAACGAGGCCCGATTGTTCTTAGCTCGAAGAGGCAGACGAGAACACAAGACATGAAAGCGGCCAGGAGAGAGGGGTTTTGTTAACACATCAACTATTTGAAATTCAGAGGGTACATGGCGCACCTCAACTTCTTTGGACAACACCTTTTCTCGAACAAAGTGGACATCAATTTTGATGTGCTTAGTGCGAGCATGATGCACTGGATTTGAAGCCAAGGCAGCTGCACTAGCATTATCACACCACAGAACAGATGGGGATTCAAAAAACAGGCCAAGCTCATTGAATAGAGACTGCATCCAGACAAGATCAGTTGTGGCAGTGGCAAGAGATCTATACTCAAACTCAGCACTACTTCGAGCCACAACTTGTTGCTTCTTTGAACTCCAGCTAAGAAGGTTAGGACCAATAAATATAAAGTGGCCACCAGTGGACCTCCTATCATCTACACAGCTAGCCCAATCAGCATCACTGTATGCTTCAAGCACAAACCTTGAGACAGGCTGAAAATGCAAGCCAACAGAGAGAGTACCCTTGATATAGTGAAGCAAATGCTTGCAAGCTAACCAATGAAAGTGAGTATGAGCATGAAGAAACTGACTAAGCTTGTTGACAGCAAAAGAAATGTCTGGCCTAGTCATAGTTAAGTATTGCAAGGCACCAATAACACTCATGTAAAGTGTAGGGTCTGTGAAGGCTTTACTGTCCCCAAGAAAAATTTTATGAGCAGTAGAAATAGGAGTAGACACCGGTTTGGAGAACAACATGTTAGTCTTGGCAAGCAAATCAAGAGAATACTTTGCTTGATTAAGAAGAAAACCATTTACTGTCCTCAATGCTTCAAAGCCAAGAAAATGATTAACTTCCCCAAAAGTTTTTAGAGCAAAAGTCTGACTGAGAGAATCAATAAGAGCATGAATCATAACTTTGGAGTCACCAGTGATGAGAATATCATGAACATAAATCAAGACAAGGAGCAACTTTCCATTTTTTCTTTGAAAAAATAAGGAAGTGTCAGAAACAGATTCTTTAAAGTTCAGAGATAATAGTGATCTCTGATTTTTGAAAACCAGGCCCTGGGTGCCTGCTTAAGACCATAAAGAGACTTCTTTAGTCTACACACAACAGTAGGATGCTTTGGATCAATAAACCCCTCAAGTTGAGACATAAAAACAGTCTCATGAAGATCACCACTTAAAAAAGCATTGTTGGTATCAATCTGTTGAATAGACCAGTGATGTGTAGCAGCAAGAGTGAAAATTAACCTAATAGTAGATGCCTTAACAACAGGACTAAAGGTTCCAAGAAAATCCACACCTGCAGTTTGTTGAAAGCCCCTAGCAACAAGTCTAGCTTTGAACTTGGCCACTGAACCATTAAGATTATATTTAGTTCTGAAAACCCATTTGTTGCTAATGATCTTCATATCAGAAGAAGGTTCAACCAAAGTCCATGTATTATTGTTAAGCAAGGCCTGAAATTCCTCTTTCATGGCAGCAAATCAGAAACAATAAGTGGTTCCAAGAGAGGTAATGAGGTAAGAGCAGTATAATAAGTCTTAGGCTTAAAGATGCCAGCCTTGGACCGAGTAATCATGGGATGAGATGACTGAGGAAGAGAAGAAGTAGGAGAGGAAGGCTCAACCTGAAGATGAACATGAAGAGGTATACCAGAGACAGAAGATGAATAGATGGACTGAAGAGTTGAAACAATAGGAGGTGGAGGATCTGAAGATGTAGGAGAGTGTGGCTGAGAGACCACAAGAGAAGTAAACATTATAGGAGATTGGGACTGAGAAGTCATAGGAGAATTAGGCATAGTGGGAGTAAAAGCAGGTAAAGAGGATGAAGGATAAGGAATAGGGAAAAATTGAGATGAAGATGAAGCTAGAGGAGTAGACTGAGAACCAAAAAGAGAAGAATATGGGAACTCGGACTCATTAAAGGAAACAGAAATGACAATATACAACCTCCCACAGGGACTGAGGCATTTATACCCCTTGTGTTGATCACTATAACCAAGAAAAACACATTTTGTACTTCTAAATTGAAATTTGTGGGAGTTGTAAGGCCTGAGATAGGGAAAGCAAGAGCAGCCAAAAGGTTTTAAAAAAGAAAAGTCAGGTGAAGAGTGAAAAAGCTTTTGAAAAGGGGAAGAGTTCTGCAAAACAGGAGTAGGAAGTCTGTTGAGAGTGAAGACAGCGGTATGAAAAGCATCCCACCAGTATTTTAGTGGTAATTTAGCCTGAGCCAATAATGCAAGACCCATTTCAACAATGTGGAGGTGTTTCCTTTCAGATTTTCCATTTTGTTGATGGATATGAGGACATGGATGTCTAAAAGAAATACCAAGATGTTGAAGAAAGGGAACAAAGGACCTATATTCACCACCCCAGTCAGTTTGTAGACATTTAATTGTGGTGTGGAACTGAGTTTGCACAAACTTGTGAAATTGCTGAAAAACAGTAAGAGCCTCAGATTTGGCTTTCAAAGGAAAAATCCAAGTAAACCTAGTGAAATCATCTATAAGATGCATATAATACTTATAGCCATTGACAGAAACAACATGAGATGGTCCCCATATATCAGATGAACAAGTTCAAAAGCTTGTGAAGTTTTCAATGGTTGAGAAGCAAAATGTTTTTGATGTAGCTTCCCAAGCTTACAAGCATCACAAAAAGGAAAAGTAGTAGGAGTCTTGAAATTCAGACTATTAAGAACAACTCTTAGGACATTATCACAGGGATATCCAAGTTTCCTATGCCAACTAGTAAGAGAATCCACAGTTATTACATTTGCCATAGGCAAAGAAGTAGTAGTAAAATAACATGACTGTGAAGAAGAATGTTGCAGAGGAGAAGATGTGAAGGCAGATGACTTGGTAAGATCAAGTTGATACAAGCCATCCTTAAGTTGGCCTTCCAACAGAACTTGGTGAGTGTTTTTGTCCTTCACAAGACAGAAATCATAGTGGAATTCAATAAGCACATTATTATCTTTGGTAAGTTGTGAAATACTGAGCAGATTCTTTGTAATATTGGGAACAAGAAGAAGGCTGTTGAGCAAAATAGGAAAAGAATGTGAAGTTGGGAGAGAGGAAGAACTAATATGAGAAATAGGAATGGTGGAGCCATTACCTACTGTGACCTTGTCAAATCCTTGATAAATTTGTGTTTTTATTAAATTTATCGTGGAGCCATTACCTACTGCAACCAATATGACGATTACATTTAAAAGTTATCTTTTTATTAAATTTATGTTTAAAATTCAAAATTTTTCATTAGTTTAATAGAAGAGGAAGCACATGTATGCTAAATTATATAAATGTATTAGTACCTAAACATAATTTTTAATGATATTACAAGCTATAGTTAAATAAAAATAAATAAATGAATAATTTTGTGCTAAAAATCCAAAAACGAAATAAATCAGTTTTTCAGTGCTAACAAAGTCTCATTTATATGTCATCTATTCATTAATGTTGTCTTCAGCATGGTTGAAATCATGATAATTGTTGTCGTTATTTTTATTGATGTGATATTTTATATATCTTCTTGTTATTGTTTGTAGCAATTGCATTTAACTGTTAATTCAATATTAATGTCGTTCGGATGTTTTTATTATTATTATTATTATTATTATTATTATTATTATTATTATTGTTGTTGTTGTTGTTGTTGTTGTTGTTGTTGTTGTTGTAATTGATTTACGCCAATAATTGTTATTATTATTATTATATTAATTGCAGACGTTTTTATTATAATAATAATATGTAAACAAAAAATTTTGACTAACAAAAAGATTGAAGACGTTTTTATTATTATTATTATTATAGTTTGATACAATTTCTATCAATGTAGTATATTAAGCTTTCCCAATTGCATCATGGCCCCAGGTATAATAATATTGTTAATACTCGTTACGTTTTCTTTTATTATTTTTTGCTTTCACTCTTTTATTAGTTTTTTCTTTCAAATAAGAGGATTACTTGGAATTCGTTGTGAATGTAGCTTTTCGAGTTTCTAACAATGAAGCAGAGTATGAAGCTCTGTTGCAGAAAATACAACTCGTCTTGAAAGAGGGAGCTCGACGCGTAACTTTCCACCTTTATGGAGTTGCCGAGCAGCGCCCTGGATAGAGTTCTGGAAATCAACAAGAAGAAGGACAGGAGGTCACCATTGATTAAATGGTTGCAGGAACCGATAGGGAAGGATGTCAGACACGATCCAGTACGACGACGAGCTATGAGGTTCTAAGTGCAGAATGGGATGTTGTACAAGAGGTCCTACACGGGACCACACCTAAGGTGTATTTCGGAAAAGAAAGGCATGTACGTGCTGAAGGAAATCCATGAAGGATGTTGCGGAGATCATCTGAAGGCTAGATCCTTGGCCGCGAAAGTGTTGCGAGCGGGGTATTTCTAGCTCACGATGAAGGCAATGGCGCAAGAGTTGGTACGCAAATGCCTGAATTGCCAACAACACGACCCGCTCATCCACCGACCTGCGGAGGGGATGGTATCGATAAGCTCGTCGTTCCCTTTTGCCCAATGAGGAATAGATATTGTGGGGCCACTGCCCATGGCAACAGGCTAGCGCAAGTTTTTGGTGGTTGCGATGAATTATTTCTCGAAGTGGATAGAAGTTGAGTTGTTCGCCAAAATTACTGAAGAAAGAGTGATCAAGTTTTTGTTTGCTAACATTTGTTATCGGTACGGTATCCCGCGAGTACACATATACGATAATGGAACCCAGTTCAGAGGTTGGCGAGTGATGAGTTGGTGTGAAGATATGGGGGTTAAACAGCATTTTGCTTCAGTCGTCCATCCGCAAGCAAATGGGTAGGCCGAGGTGGCCAATAGGTCAATCTTGAATGGGATAAAGGCAAGGTTGGACAAGGTTTCGGGAGCCTGATTGACAGGCTAGACTCGATCCTCTGGGCATGTAGAACAACGCCGAGGACCTAGACGGGGGAAACCCTATTCAGCTTGGTTTACGGGATGGAGATTCCAGTTGAGGTTGGATGTAGCTCGGCGAGAGTCGAGGCATACGCAGAGGAAGCAAACGTGGAGCTTCAGCGTGAGGCGCTTGATTTCATTGACGAGTTGCGCGACCACACCAAGATAAGGACATCGACCTATAAACAACGGATGAAGGTGGCTCAAGATAGGTCGGTAAAGGCTCAGAATTTCCATGTAGGGGACCTGGTTTGGCGCCAGGCCGATACTCACAAGCACGTTGGAAAGCTAGAGCCCAATTAAGAAGGACCTTACAAGGTGGAGAGAGTTCTGACACGCGGGGCTTACGAGTTATGTGATATAGAAGGACGGCTATTACTGAGTCGACCTTGGAATATATTACATTTAAAAAAGTATTACGTATAGTTAAGGTTCGAATTGTCGCATTTACATTTCGTTTCCTTGTAAATAAAGCAATGAAACAATAGGCATTTACATCTCTGCAGGTGTGGGGCCCCCGGGCTTTAAGGGTAAATTGTTGTAAGTCATTGTTTCTCAGTGATAAAATGTTAATATAAATTTTAACACAATTGGCCAGATATCTCATAAAAAAACTATCCTTTACAAAATAGGTCGAGAGCCCATAAATTGAGATAATTGGTTGCCACTTGTGATCAAACTAATCACACAAGCAACACAAATATTATTTAAACCCATTAATAAGTGTGACAGTTTTTATGGCAAATTGGTTATCACAAAAATAATATTTGATCAGTTATCTTTTATTTTGAAAATTGAAAGTCCTGTATTAACAATCCGACGTAAGTTCATTATTTTGTCATGTAATTTGTTTATTTTATCAATACTTTAATTGCGTTTGTGAGCATAAGTTTTTTTTAACAGTCTTTCATGCAATTTTGAATCTATTTGTTTAATCACAAAAGTTTTTTTTAATAGTCTTTCATGCAATTCTGGATCTATTTGTTTAAAATGTGGAAGTATCACCTTCGAACATAAATACTTTGGTATTATATATGGACCGCTTGTACGCAGAAGGTAACAAGATGTTTATTTCAATGTCGATAAGAATAGAGAGTTTCCTAGTAATAATATATATCCAAATAACACATTAATAATTATTTGGATAGGAGTCCAAAAAATCTCCAAAATCTTCTCTCCATTCAGAACTATCGCGGTTGGTCTTAACCTCCAGACCAAACAAAAAATTGGGACAATTGAGGACAAAGTTTCTTTTTCATACATATTTTGATACTAAATACTTCTTTTAGATTGGAAAGTAACTTTCAAAGCTCATAAAGGCAGCAAATTAGATAAAACATTAAAATTCAAAAACATTGCGCAAAAACATAAAATAATAATAATAATAATAATAATAATGGAAAATTTTTAAGTGTCGTTGTGTATTTTAATGGAACCAATGAACACTTGCCACATCATTTTAGTTTGGTAGGCTTTTACCACATCTAAAGGTCCCTATCAATTTTCCAAGATCTAATGACTGAGATTAAATTAACGGAATGGTGCCTGCACGGACATGCCCACACTGACCACCTTCTCCTCCAAACAGGGGCGGAGCCAGGAATTATAAGTTACCCGGGCTAAAATTATAGCAAAAAATTATGATAAAAAATATTATTTTTAAGTGTTGGCCCACACCGTCGCCCCAAAAGCAGAGGTGTGGTGTAGCTAGCTAGGCTGATATGAACTACATGTTGCTATTACTTGCAACAACTATTTTTTGAAAATATATTTGTTTAACTAAAATATTTTTTGTAGTTTAAATTTAGGACTGGACTTAAAAAAGTCAATGACACATCATTATGTCAACAAGAGAATTAAAATTAAAAAGAGAAAAAAAGAACACTTATTAGGAATAAATTTAACTTATTGAACAATTATTTCTCAAATGTCAATGAACTAGTTAGACTAACATTATAAAAACTGTTCGATATCAATTTTAAATATATATATATATATATATATATATATATATATATCACGATTTTAGAAGAAAAAAAGGCTAATTTGGAGAAAGATGTCATCTTTGAGGATGAACTAGTTGAAAAAGAGAAGAACCCTAATTTTAAAAGAAATGAAAAGCTGGGAATTGAAGTGAAAGATCGTGGAATCTGAAAAAGTACAGGAAGAGGTATTGGTGGGTCGTCTTTTCAAGTGATTAGGATAATAAGTATTTTAATATGTATTTGGGCTGACTATTGTTATTTAGTGGTGTGGTGTTTATTGGTCCAAGAAGGAATTATTTAGCCCATTTGTAGGGTATCTTTGCTGATGTAATGTGAGAATTGATGTGGTCCCTAGTGCCCATGTGCACTATTTAAGTGACGAGAAACAAGGAGAAATGCAAGCAGATATTATTTAATTATTCTCTCTCCTTTTTGTTACTACTTTCTCCCTCCCCACTTATTTTCTTTCTCTTCTTATCTCCATTAATGTTCATTTACAGTCCTTTTAAGTTCAATACACAGAATTATCCATAAAAATACAGATTATTATATCAGGTCGCATCATATATATATATATGATTAAGATTATATAAGTTTTAATTATATATATACAATTTAAATTATATAATTTTTTAAGTATATAATATATATATATTATATATATATATACATGCTCCCATAAAGTCTACCCGGGCTAAAGCCCGGGTAGCAATCAACGTGCCTCCGCCCCTGCCTCCAAAGCACCAACTTCCTTGACGTTGAACTTATTAAGCAGAGTAATACTGGAGATAGTCGACATAGGAGTCACCACCAAATCATCCATCACCATGTAAGTCACCACTCCCTTCACGAACCCGCCTTCCGGACCAGACGGCACCCTTTTCACGACCGGTGGGGCCACGTAAGTCACTTCTCTTGACATGAAGTTGTTGCAGCTTGGACAGGTGGCATTTGGGCCATCACTAACATAGTTCATATAGCCGCCAACACCATAGTCATCGTCATCGTCATCGTCATCATAAAACCTATTATTACGAGTACAGCAGCAGCCATAGAACTTTTTCTGATCAGCACCCGAGGACGAGTCCTTGAGGGCCAATAGAGGAACAGCTGTGGAGCCAGGGACCGGGTAAGCCGGTTTGAGGAGTGTGTTTTTTGTCTGGTTCGGTTGGATATAGGTCTCGTTCAGCGTATGTACGCTCTCGTACAAGTTGGCTAACGACCCCACCATCTCTTCTTTTCCGACTAGGCTGATCAAGTTGGCGACCGGCAAAGAGAGTATGTAAAAGAGGAAATCGACCGTGTCTTTGCCGGCCTCCGCGAACAACACCCTTTTCGCTCGGCTGTCTATCAGTAGCTTCAGGCTTACTGAGGAATTTGCCATTTATGTTTGATGATGATGATAATATGTGTAATAAGTTGAATGTGAAGAGATTTATCTAGTACTATGTGATTATATATAGAGTTCTAATAAATGTTTCTTTTTTGGCGTTTGAAGTATTCAAGATGGCGTGCACCAAAGTTGTGCAACGTAAACGGTTAAAAATGGAGGTGCTGTCAGATGTTCGTTGGAAGCTGAAATATAATATCGTCGATTAATACTATTTAATTACTCCATATTGAAATTAATTTGGATCCTTTTTAACAGAGAGATGCATTATTCCTCCACATTGTTTCTTACTTACTGCACAAAAATTGGTATATTCCAACGGAAAATCCTATGATAAAATATTCCAATGAAAATCCTAACGGATATTTTAATGGTATACCTTTCGTTGGAATGGTTCCAACAAAAATATTCCGTTGAAACGTGTTTTTCATTGGAATTAGACGGAATTTGATGAAAATCTATGGTTTAGATTTTTCATTAGTCCATTTTACAGTTTTCTATGTTTTAGATTTTTTGTTAGTAAAACTAAATTAATTTTTTAACAAGAATAATTGTATGTGTTAGTTTACAATTTGTCTTCTTATCTTGTTGAAAAAGACAATTATTTGTGTTGTAATAGCATCATCAGAGATTCCATGTCATCAGTCAGCATGATGTATGGACTCCCACGTAGCCATGCATAAGACAGAAGGCAACTGTTTTGTATGTTTTGTTGTTTTTTGTGTGTTTTTAAGTATTTTATTTGTGTTCGTTTTATTTTATTTTACGCTTTTTCCCGGTCCATTTAGTCATTTTTGCTCGCTTATGTGTTTTCGTGTTGTTTTGGTGTCTTGTGCTTTTTATTTTTCATCTTATGATTTATTTCGTATAAATTTGCGTTTCGGTTAGTTGCCAAAAATTCGTAGGGAAACTTGTCGTAAAAGTTCCCGAAAAATTCCTGACCAATCGCCTCGGCAAGAGTCCCGAGACCTCGCTCTGCAGCTGCTCACTTACACTCCTGCACACGCACTGCGCACGGCCTCGGAGACCCGCATCTGTCCGCGCGCCTAAGGAAATCCAGCATTCGTGCCTGCGAAGCAGCTCGCGAGGTTGCGAGAGCCTTGACAGTGCCACGATCGCCCAGCGCTTGCCAGCCGCGCCCGCAAAGCCCAGCTCGCCTGTTTTGCGAGTGTCGCGCGCCTAGCTCCTGCCATTTGTGCCCACGAACGGAGACTCGCCCAGCTCGCGAGTTACCAACCATTTCGCACCAGCGAACGAAACCTCGCCCAGCTCGCGAGTGTTTTTCCCAGTGCCACCTGCAGTCCGCACGCACGCGCCCCGTGCTCTCCCTGCGCCAAGACCTAGCACAGCCCGCGCCCGCAAACCTGAACTCGCTTAGATCGCGAGTTTCCACTAGCAACCTGCACACTCACGACCTGGGCGAACTTGCCCGCGAAATCCACTTTTCCCGCGAGTGTTGCTCATTAAATGTGTATTTTTTAGTGTGTGTTTTAGCTTGAGTATAGATAGACTTGAGTTTGTATTTTGGAGAATTCCTTATTTGCAAGAATTTTCTTCTTATCTCTCTCTCTCTCTTCTTTCTCTAAGGCTCCAATACCCTATTTTTATTATATTATTTCTCCATCAACATTGCAACTTTCTGACTTATTTATTTGTGGATACACTAGAGACTTGGAGACTTTGTTTAAGGTCCAAAGTTTTTCTTGTCTTTACTTATTAGATTTTTGTAGGGCAAGATAGGAGCTTTCATGAGTAGATTGATCTATCATCCTTGTAGGCTAGGGTTTATGTGATTTTGTTGTTGATTGCGTGAGCGGGAATTAATCGCGTGCTTGATTAGTTAATTCTCGAGTGACTTGTTGTTGATTGCGTAAGCGGGAATTTATTGAGAGCTCGATTGGTTGATTCACGAGTGGCGATTGCTTGATTACATGTTCCCAAACCTATGAGTGTCTTCTTTCCATCTTGGCTCTTAGGGTACCTTGTTTTTTTCTCTTTATTTTCTTTTTTTTCTTGCAATTTGAGGTCTTGTTTGCTTTAAATTTCGAATCTTGCTTTCAAAATAGTTTAAAGTTGCTACCTTTAGTTCAATCCAAATTCCAAATCGCGAGTAGAGTGTTTAGGAGTTTTTATTTTTTTTTCGCATGTGAGTCAATCGTTGCTTGAATTCAAGGACGAACAACCTTCCTCAACAGACACGACCCGAGGTAGGAATTTATTCCGTACTCGGCTAATAAGTACAAAATAAAATGGCGCCGTTGCGGGGAAGGCGAGTAGGCCATTGTATTTAGACAATTGATTGACTTCTTATCCATATTTCTCTTGCTTTTTGTATAATTGCTCAATTTTGCGTGTTTCTTTTGCTTATTTTCTTGTTTCCCATTTCTATTGTTATTTGGTATTTCTTTGTAAATATTATGCCGTGTTTTTCGTGTTTTTATGTGTGCCCTCTATTTGTTTGTGTTCTTGTGCGAGGTAATTTGCTTGAGTAGTTTCGATGGATCCATATGGCTATTCTTATGCCGAAAGCTCGTCTCGTGGATATCCCGAAAATTACCAAGAGGAGATGTACACACCGTATAGAGAGTCGCCCCGTTCGTATCTGAGCTATTCAAGTTCTTATTCTTATGACAGATACTCTACATCCCATGGGTATGACCCAAGCCATTCTTACCCGACATCTCAAGTCGAATTTTGGTTATCATGTTTCCGGTCACGACGAGCCGCCTTACTACAATCCTCCACCTCCGAACTACTACTATTCTCCACCTCCCGATTATTATGAAGAAGCACCTCCATCTTTGTCGACATGAGAAGCTTTTTCAAATCGTTTAGATGAGATTATGGATAAATTTGAGAAGTGCAATCAATCTTTTCGCGCTTCGATGATTCCCATGGCCGACAAAGAAGAAACCGAGTCCTATGCTCCATCCTCTCCATCATATGAGCACCAGTCGATTGGCCAACCTAGTACATCAAGGTCCAAAGTTTCATTTTCAACAAGGGTTGAGCCTACCGAATGTCACCGAGAGGTCTTGACGAGCACTCAAGAGGCACTTGCAAGCCTTATGTCGATTGTTGAGTTGGAGTTGTATACCTATTCCATCCTTTTTTCAAGCGACACTTGCAAAGTTCGACACCACCGTAGTTGCTTTTCTCGACTTCGATGCATCTCATACACTGCTTGGGAGATATTGTTCTCTATCGACGAGGATTAGTCGAGAGAGTACTCGGTTAGAGGGCGAGTTTCGAGTTATGGTGTTATGGTGGATCTGTTTGCCTTCTTGAAAGAAATGGGTCTCACTCACTTTTATGATGGCAAAAGGCTCTTAGACTGGTTATGTTTTCCTCTGTTGTGATACTGATATTTCTTGGAAGTCGGTTAAGCAGTCCATGCTTACTACATCTTCAAACCACTCAGAGATAATTTCTTTATACGAGACGTGACGAGAATGTGCATGGTTAAGATCTTTAATCCAACATATCCGTGGGTCATGTGGAATTAAAAATGATACAACCCCCATTGTCCTTTATGACGGTAATGCAGTTTGTGTTTTTACAAATGAGTAGTGAGTATGTTAAAGGAAGCATGACAAAACACATCGCTCCTAAATTCTTTTACCCACATGAGCTCCAAAAAAATAGTGAGATTATTGTACAACAAGTACAATCTAGCGAGAATTTGACAGACCTATTCACCAAATCTCTTCCTACATATACTTTTAAAAAAAATATTTATGGTATTGATATGCGTAAAATGGAAAGACAATGTCTTCAGTGGGAGAGACAAACTCAAAATAATCCCCAAGATTAGGTCCTGAAGACCACACGTTTGTCTCTTTTTTCCTTAACTAAGTTTTTCCCATTGGGTTCATTAGTTAGAAGTTTTTAATGAGACAACTTATAAAACACATGAATATTTATAAATCATGTACACTTTTTCCCTTGACTAATTTTTTTTTTTTCTCCTGCCGAGTTTTTATTAGCAATGTTTTTAATGAGACATGTAATAATGTCCAAGTGAAAGTGTAATAAATATATTATTGTGTGCAACATATTACTAAAATACTTAATGAGCGTGAAGCCCATTAGGTAAGAAATTAATTCTTATCATAAATTGAACGTCAATTACATTTAATGTGTTATATTTTCTATCGTATAAATTTTTTTCATAATAATAGTTGCACACAATATTATATATAATGCATTTTTTTTTTATACTTTTGGAGTCTTAGTTTTACTACAAGAAAATGAGAAAATTCCAACAAAAATTATAACAAATCTAACGATTTTCTTATGTTGATTTTAGAAAAATCTTGACTTTTGGTTTCTTAAATATATTTAACCTTATTGTGATTGCATAGATTTATTAAAATGTATTGTAAATGAGAAAGGTGATATATTATGTAAATTATAATTTGTAAATTGCAATGACATG
This sequence comes from Striga hermonthica, assembly GCA_902706635.1. Lineage (NCBI taxonomy): Eukaryota > Viridiplantae > Streptophyta > Magnoliopsida > Lamiales > Orobanchaceae > Striga > Striga hermonthica. Next base: position 11,337,886 of record CACSLK010034108.1, on the reverse strand, counting down.
TTATTTTGATGGTATATTTTTTCTATTAACTAAATAATGCTCCCAATATGAAATTATTTTGGATTTATCACTGCAATTATCTTTCCAATGGAACTTCTATTGAATTTTTGCATAATACCAATGACAATTTTTTCAACGATTGAAATATGTTCCAAAAAATAAATTCCAATAGAAATTCAGTTAATTAAAATATTTACATCCACTAAAGTTCATGTAATTTAATTTGAACTCTATTGGAATAGCCAATGAAAGCAACATATTCGTTGAAATTTTCAGGAGAATACCTTACCGTTAAATTTTTCATTGCAGTATAACAAAATTTTTGTAGTCCTCTCAAACATTATTTTTAATGTAGTATTTATTGAGTAATCGTGTTAAAAATTTTTCTATTAAAAATATATTAAACACGTGAACTTTTTTGTTATAATTTTTTTTTGCAGAAATCACTTATTATTTTATCTCAAGGTTATCTATTAATTTACCAATTGAGTTACATTTCTTACATATTAAATATTATATAATTAAAATATTTCTTGTTTTATCTGTTCAATATCATACTTATATATTAGATTAAAAACTATTATAGTAAATAAAAAAGTTATTTAAAATTAGAATAATAAAGATTTTTTTTCTTCTAATCTACATGTATAAATGTACAAATAAATATTGTCTATCACCTCAAAAAAGACATAATATATAGAATAGAATTTTTTCGATCATCTGCCTCATTATATATCAAATATTTGTATATCCTATATTATATTATATTTAATTAAAATTTTTTAATTAATAATTTAATTAAATATTTACAATTCATAAATTCATTAATAATATTGTCGAGTCAACTTTTGTTTATAAAATTTTTAAAAATATATTATTTTTATTGATTTGCTTATGTTGAATTGAAAAAAGTTATGTTTTCTTAATTATATATAGGGAGGATATAAGAATTCTTATATTTTTTATGTAGTATTTATTGAATAATTGTGTTTACATTTTTTTATTAAAAATATATTAAACACGTGAACTTTTTAGTTCCTATAATTTTATTTTTCAGAAATCACTCATTATTTTATCCCAAGATTACCTATTAATTTACCAATTGAGTTACATTTCTTACATATTAAATATTATATAATTTAAATATTTTTTGTTTTATTTGTTCAATATGATAGTTATATATTATATTAAAAAACTAATATAGTAAATAAAAAGTTATTTAAAATTAGAATAATAAAGTTTTTTTTTTCTAATCTACATGTATAAATGTACAAATAACTATTGTCTATCACCTCAAATTTACACATAAAATTAATTAGAACAAAAAAGTAACAAGCGTTTAACAACTCAGTTCGATTACATCGATAAGTATATTTTTAGAAGGTTTATATTTAGTTATATTAATTATATTATTTTTGTTTATTAGTTTCTTTTATTTTTATTAGTACGTGTCACAACTTAGTTATTGTTCATTTTATTTCTTATATTTAATATTTTTTTTGAACTTTATAATCGGGGAAATTCTACTAGAAGGCCTAACTTTTATTATTTGTATTAATCTAAGGCCTGAATTTTTTACTTTTTCAATAGAAGGCTTATATTTTAGGTTATTCTCACTTTAAGGC
>CACSLK010034108.1:11306916-11317275 GCA_902706635.1 Striga hermonthica | reverse complement strand
AGAATGGTTCTTAATGAAAGAAATGCGAATAAATCATAGTCATTAGATCGAATGATCTAATGGCTAAAAAAAGCCAAAATTATGCCTTTATTAAGGACAATGTATATTGATTTATAATAGTAAAAGTATATAATATGAAGTCTTATTACCAAAAAAACTATAATTTTGTCATTGTAATAATATAGGCAACGGCGAATCCAGAAATGTTCATGAGCCAGGGCAAAAAATAGTTCGAAGAAATTTTTAACCATATTGTACAAATTATTTACATTAACACTAAGTAAATCATTGGAATAATCGGGTTGAGCTTCGACTTAGATGCTAAAAAAAAAATGAAATTGCTAATGTTGTTTGGTCATTTTATTTTGCGTTTTTATTATTATTAAGAAATAACCAAAAATATTTTATAATCATTTTTCTTCATTTTTTTCTTTTTGTAATAATAAATAAATAATTTATTTTGAAATAGAATTTATTAATTTAAAAAAAAGCTTAAATGTCATTATTTTTATTTTTTTATTTTATAAAGATTTTCTTATGGATTATCTTCTTATAGATAAACGTAGAGTTTTTCATTGTCATCCAATGCTTTGTAATTATATATGTTAATTTCTAAGAATTCGAAATAGTCCATACAAATATGGATCTTTATCCAGAACTTCTAAAGTTAAACGCTTGGGTAACTTAAATTGGAAATATATTTTAAAGGTCAACAATATTTATATGTATTATCATTTTTTATATATGATAACTTAGATTAATCATATTTAGATAATATACAATTTTACATTCATATTTTATATGTAAATTAAAATAATTATATCTATCTAATCTCTATCAATAAAAATTTAAATATTTATCAATTATAATAAAAACAACAAATATATCTATCAAGCTATTATATGGTATAAGTGATAAAATTATTATATAATAGTATCATCGAATCTGAACGGTGAGGTGTGATAAGAACAAAAACAAAAATTAACTCCTTTCAGGCTCCTTTCTTCCCCAAAATTTCGTTCCCCTACCCCCTGTAAGCCTAGCTCCTTTCACCGGTAAATCGCATCTCTCTCGGCGTCGTGGGATAAGGAAGACAAATTTCGGCGTATTTTCTCTCCGTGTCTGATGTCCGTCGGAGCTCCAGGGAGGAGAGGATAGGTGGAAAGCGGCAAAGTGGCTGGATGCGGCTTAGTCGCTTGCTTCACCCCTGTTCAGTTTCCCCTTTCCAGACTTGGTCGACGGCCTTGGCTTCTCCGACTCTCTAGTCGCCGGCGTTTGGAGTGGCTGGGGGATGGTCGCGGTCGGTTCTCGAGGGCTGGTGTGGAGTTCGAGCTCGAGCTTTTGTCGGAGCTCCTCTGTTTGTCGAGCTGGCAGGTCGGCCCAGTTGCCGGAATTCAATTCTGGCCGAAAGCTGGTCTCTGGCCCCTCGGCTATGCTGGGGTGTTGGGTCGGGTTGCGTCCTTGTAGTCTGGGTGAATAGGTTGTTATTTTCGGCCGGGTTTGTCTCTTCGAGCAGGGTCAGAGCGGCTGAGCTCTGAAGTCGTTAGTCATCCTCTTCCTCCTCTTTCTCGGCTCTGAGCTTGTGGAAGGTCATTCGTTTCCAGAATTGGCTAGTGGTGTTAGGCAATTGCGGGACAGTTTTGGATTGGCTAGTGGTGTTAGCCGGTTGGGAAGCGATTGTGATTTCTTGCGGTCGTTGTGCGAGTTGATTCTTTCGGTTTGTTCGGAGGTTTGGGTCTTCGTCTTGCTAGGCCTTCTGCAGTGGGGGGTGTGGTACTAGAGCTTTGGAGCTCTCCTCAGAATTTGCTTCGTCTACTATCTCTTCGGATGTATCTGCTGAGGGAGTATCTTTGTTTATTTTAGTTTGTAGTTTCGTTTTTATATTTGTGTTGTTAGTTTTTGTTTTATGTTATCTGTGTTTTAGGTTTGGGCCGTTGACCTAAGTGGCCCAAATGTAACTTTATTATCCTGTTGGGACCGTACACGCGGGAATTGCCTTGTTGGGGTCGTTTCTGTCTGTTTTTATTCTCCCCTTGGGAGTTTTTAGTGACGTTGTGTTTTTCTGTGTTCTAGAGTATTTCCCCGTTGGGGACGGTTCTAGGCAGGCTTTAAGCCTGTCCTCCCAGTTTATTCAGATGTTAGCTGCTTGTATTCAGTCGTTCGCTGATTGTGTTCAGCTTGTGGCTGTACTTTTGCACACTAGTGCGCTTTTATATAATATTTCTATCGTTCTGAAAAAAAAAAAGGTGAGTTGTATCATTTTGAATAAAGACAATAATGTTATTTTGTAAGAAGTATTTAAAATTTTAAAATAAAAACTTGTATTTAATTTTTACATATATTAAATATGTTGTAAATATTAATTTGTGGATATTACCTATATATAAGACTTGTAGGTATGGGCCAGGAGCCCATTAGGTCTTTAGTCATGTACATTGTATTCCCTTATATATAGGGCTCAAGTGAATGAATAAGATGATGAGTTTACGGCGTATTTCTTCTACTACTTTCTCTCTTTGTCTATCTTGTCTATCTTACATATTGACAATCTATATTACAACACGTTATCAACACGAGCTCTCTACCATCTAAGCGAACGACAACGACATAAAGACGAACGGGCAAGCACGAGCACTCTACCATCTAAGCGAACGAGGACGACATAAAGACGAACGGGCAATCAAGGAAACAATCAAGAATAGATGTATGCCCTAGAAAAGAATCATGTCTTTTTTGTCAAGGTAATTTTCAAAATCTATTCAATATTAATAATGATCTATTGGTTTCATCAATTTTAGTTATATTTATTTATCTCCAAAAGAGTGAATTGATGATTTTTGTATGAGTTTGATTGTTGTGATAAATTTTTCCGAACATTGATGCGGAAGCCCAAAACAAATTCATGGCTATTGGATAATAATTAATTCCCAAAAAATTGAAAAAAATTAGTTTATCTGTGTGTTCATGGTTATCTTATGATGATAGGCTTGCTTTCGGAAATATTATGGCATTAAAAAAAAGAAATTATGCATCACATGTTTTTATTTGTTTGGGAATTATTTGATGGGCCAATATCTATCTCATGTTTCCTGCTAATTATATGTTGGGATTTTTATGAATTGGCTGTGATTATTTGTTGGAATTATTTATGAATTTGTTGGACAAATTTTCTATCACATGCTAATTATTTTTATGCATCACTCACATGTTTCCTGCCAAATATTTGTTTCCTGCTAATTATTTGTTCGAAATTATGACTGTGGTTTTTATGAATTGGTCTGATGGCCCTGATCGGATTTCTATATATGCATATTGTATCTGAAATTAGGTCATTATTGAACTATTATATGTTCGTTTAAAAATTATGCACTAAAAGATGGATTATATAATATGCAAGATTATAGTTTCACTGGCAGGATTTGAAAAGTTTGAAAGTATTTTTGTTTAATGTATTTAGTGCTATAAAAAAAATTCATATGATATTATTAGTATGTCTATTGTATATGAGAGGAAGATTATATACAAAAATGGTTGAAATATTGGATATAAGTTATTGATGTTGCATAGCTCAATTTATGATCATCTTTGTAATATTTCTGGATGAGAAGATAGGATTGTGCAATTATGAAATAGTGCAGTATTATTAAGGAATATCTATCTATCTAAATTTATAAGATTCAATTGAATACTAGTAGTCCCAGAAGGACACTAATATTAAACATTGATGGATAGAATGATTAGGACAATGTATCAGTTGCCTATAAGATGAGATTCAATATTTCATTTATCGATAGCCTGTTAGTTGACAATGAAGTTATTATACACTCCCTGAAGGATCTTTTACAAGTTAACAATCATGTTTTTATATACTCCCGGATGGATCAACATCAATGTAAGTATCTCCCATAAATTCACAATAAAATTTTGATATACTCCCTGAAGGATCAATACCGATACAAGTATCGAAATAAAAGAATGATTACACTGGGAGTAAGTCTTGGTGACTAATTTTGAATTAAGTGTTACACAAAGTGTGTTTTGAATTACAACGGGAACCTATGAACTGACTGAAGTGTTCAGTTCGTACAAGTAGAACTAAAACAAAATAAAAAATTACAACTCAAATGCTGACAGATTGAAAGCCGAGGCGATTGAAATCTTTCCGCAAGACAAATACGCCCCGTATAGTGCTGACGGGTCTTTGCGTAATGTATCCAAAGATAAAACGGCAATACACTCTGAAGCTGTAGCACACCAGCCTTCAGAGTTCCAGTGAACGGATTCGAAGACGAGAACTGAGCACTATGATATGATGCGTGAGGCTTTGAGAGTATTCAGATTGCATGAAAATGTTGTGTGTTTTTCTCTACAGCTCTATGTCCTATTTATAGGACTTCCACATCTTGAGGGAAACCAACAGTCACATCTGCCACTTAAGGCAGAGATAATGAGCCAAAAAACATTTCTGGTGTTACTACACCATTAACCAGGTATTACTACACCATTAACCAGGTGTTAAGACCATTAACAAGCCATTAACATTCCACCTGAACAATCAGGTGTCCAGGTTCATTGTACCTGGAGAGGTCTCACTCGGGTTGGGTCAAAACCTGAGTCCAAATCCAACTAGAATTGGATTTTTCAGTTGGGCCTAAAGTTGCAAATTAATTTTGCAGCAAAAAGATATATAGTGATTGGGCCCAAGGCCCAAGCGCCCAAGGCCGCCCAAGTCCAGGCCAAAGTCCAATTGCCAAGAACCAAGGACCAAGGCCCAAGTCCCAGGCCCGTGCCCGTGCCCGTGCCCGAACCGGCCGGCGGGCGGGTGTGGCCGAAAACAACACCAACACTTGGTGCATAGCTTTGTGCTTGTTGTAACCTCTCCAACTCTCTTTATTATAATAAAGAGAGTTAAACTCATTTAAGAGTCCAATGTGGGAGTGACTCTTGACCCTTCAAATCCCACAACCAACGTTTTACGTGCCCTTTTATGGCTAACTTTAACAATTTATTTCTCACTCACCGAAAATCAGTTTTGAGAAAATAAATATACCACGAGTATCAACTCGGAACGTAGAATTTTTCTACAATATTTAATTCAACTCAAATTAAATATTTAGCCATCAAAAATTCAGTCAAAACCGGGTCAAACTCAAGTTTTATAACTGATTTTTCCAACAATCCCCCACATGAGTGGAAATCAAATGTATGCATGTACGCAAACTCTTATGCTCAATCCTCACAAGACTCTATTGCATCAGAAAAGGTAGCTTGTGGCTTTGAACCTTTCTTAGTAAACATCACCGGATGTACTGGCGGCTTAGTAGACATAGTGCCTTGAACTATTCCTCCATAGTGTACACCAAGACAATGACATTCACACAATAGAGTCTTAACTCCATTCCGTTCTATTGTTGTGTTCTTTTTGGCCATGGACAACACTTTGGATTCATAAGTGTTTACAATTGAAGTGGCCCTCACTTCACACTTATATAGGTGACCTCCCTGTCAAGAGTATCATGTATTACTCCACCTTTAAAAGGTTAGGGATTCATTAAAAGTCCAGATGACTTACCCTCACCATAATCAACAGGTAATCTTGCATTTGGATTGCTTTTAGGGAATAGATTTAGACACTCTAATGTTCCAAGTGCTCCGTTGAATTTTCATAGTTTAGTTTTCCCCTTGAACCAAGTTTATGGGATCTCCATTCAGCAAGGTAGGGTTCTCACTATGATCATTCTTTTCATTGTGGATTTTTAATCCCATTCTCTCTAGCAGTATTCCCAATTGATCTCTATTCAATCCTTTAGTAAAAGGATCAGCCAAATTTTCCTTAGACTTTACGTAGTCAATGGAAATAATACCATTTGTGATCAATTGGCGAACGGTATTATGTCTACGATGAATATGTCTAGACTTACCATTGTACATGTTACTTTGCGCCCTTCCTATAGCAGCTTGGCTATCACAGTGAATCATCACAGGCGACAAAGGTTTATTCCAACATGGAATATCGGATAAAAAGTTTCGAAGCCACTCGGCTTCTTCACCAGCTTTATCTAAAGCGATGAACTCCGACTCCATGGTTGACCGAGCTATACATGTTTGTTTTGTGGACTTCCACGAAACAGCTTCTCCTCAGATACAGAAGACATATCCACTTGTGGAGTGAGAATCACTCGAATCCGATATCCAGCTTGCACCACAATATCCTTCAAGTACTGCTGGATATCTCGAGTATTTTAGCCCGTATCCAAGGGTGTACTTTAAGTACTTCAGTACCCTTTTCAAAGCATTCCAGTGCTCATGACTGGGATTGCTCGTAAATCTACTCAACTTATTCACCGGATAGGCCAAGTCTGGTCGTGTACAGTTCTTCAAGTACATTAGACTCCCTATTATCCGTGAATATTCCAATTGAGCAACTGGTTGACCTTTATTGGCTTCCGGATTTATGCTAAGATCAAGGGGTGTCCTAGACAAAGAACCTTCATAGGCATTAAATTTCTTGAGCACTTTCTCTACGTAATAAGATTGTGACAAGACAATTCCATCTTGGGTTCTGATAATTCTTATTCCAAGAATTACATCAGCTAAACCCATATCTTTCATGTCGAAATTTCTTTTCAACATTCGTTTCGTATCCATGATCACGTCATGGCTACTCCCCATGATCAACATATCGTCTACATATAGACATACAATTACATATGTATTTGATGTGTTTTTAACATAAACACATTTGTCACATTCGTTGATTTTTGAATCCATTTGACAACATCACGTCATCAAATTTCAAATGATTGTTTCGGAGCTTGCTTAAGTCCGTACAAGGATTTGATCAATTTGCACACCTTTTTCTTTTGTCCAGGTGCTACAAAACCTTCGGGTTGTTCTATGTAAATCTCTTCTTCCAATTCACCGTTCAAAAATGCCGTTTTGACTCCATTTGATGAATCTCAAGATTGTGCAAAGCAGCGATAGAGAGAAGCACTCTAATTGACGCTATACGCGTCACAGGTGAATAAGTATCAAAGAAGTAGTACCCTTCTTTTTGTTTAAAGCCTTTGACCACTAATCTTGCTTTAAACTTATCAATCGTTCCATCAGCTTTGTATTTTCTTTTTAGGATCCACTTGCATCCTAAAGATTTACAACCCGCAGGGAGATCAACCAACTCCCAAGTATGATTTTGCATAATGGACTCGATTTCGCTATTTATAGCTTCTTCCTAGAGTGGTCCATCTGGGCTAGACATAGCTTCCTTAATGGAACTCGGTTCATCGTCCAACATATACGTAATAAAATCAGGTCCAAATGTTTTTGCCGTTTTTACCCTTTTACCACGTCTCGGTTCTTCTTCTTTATCTTTAGTACCATCTGGTACAGAACCGCTAGCAGTTTCATACGTCCTTTTGTTAGAACTAGATTCTGCCCTTTCCTTCAAAGGAAAAATATTCTCGAAGAATATAGCATTCCTCGACTCAATAGTGGTACCAACCGATATCTCCGGATTTTCTAATTTATGAACCAGAAATCTATATGCAGTACTATTGTATGCATATCCAATAAAAATATCTTAGGTCCGATTCTCATTTGTTTTGGTTCAGGAACTGAAACCTTAGCCAAACACCACCACACTTCAGGTACTTATAAAACGGCTTACGATTTTTCCACATTTCGTAAGGAGTCTCATTTTTCCCTTTAGGTGGTATTTTATTCAGAATATGATTTGTTGTTAAAACAGCTTCCCCCCACATATTATGGGGTAATTCTGAATTTATCAACATGGCATTCATCATCTCTTTTAAAGTCCGGTTCTTGCGTTCAGCAACACCGTTCGATTGTGGAGAATAGGGGGCCGTCGTTTGATGAATTATGCCATATTCAGAACATATTTGTTCAAAAGGAGCTACATACTCCTCACCCCTATCACTTCGGATTATTTTAATCTTTTTGCCGAGTTGATTTTCAACTTCGGTCTTATAATTTTTAAAAGCTTCCACAGCCTCGTCTTTGCTTCTTAAAAGATACAAGTAGCAAAACCTTGTGCAATCATCAATAAAAGTTATAAAATATCTTTTACCCGTTCTTGTTTGCACAAACTACAAGTCACATACATCAGTATGGATTAAACCCAACGGTTCAGTATTTCTTTCCACCGAATGAAAAGGTAATTTAGTCATTCTGGCTTCAACACAAATTTCACATTTTTTGTGTGATTCAATTTTAGAATTAGGAATTAATTCTAAGTTCATCAACCGTTTAATTGCATTTAGATTCACATGTCCTAATCTAATATGCCATAAATCAGAGCACTCCACGATATAAACAGAAGTACGATTTTCATTATCATTAGAAACGGTTACACGGCTCACAGCCATTACATTCATTTTAAATAAACCATTGTCGAGATAGCCACGATCAAGGAAATTACCATACTTGCTAAGAATAAACTTCTTAGCTTCAAACACTAACTTAAAACCATGCTCTACAAGAAGAGATCCGGAGACCAAATTCTTGCGGATGTCTGGGACATGCAACACATCCTTAAGCTTCAACTCCTTTCCAGAAGTCAGCTTCAGCACCACGATGCCAACTCCAGCCACATCAGATGAGGGGGAGTTGCCCATGTGGAGCTTCCGACCATTTGAAGGAGTATATTTAGAAAACAACCCCTTGTCCGAACACACGTGGCGAGTGGCACCAGTATCAATGTACCACGCCCTTGGGTTATCCACCAAATTGGCTTCAAACACTACAGCCGACATATCCATGTCGGTTAGTTCACTCGGCATAGAGCCGTGTTCAGCAATGAGGGCACCATGTTGTGCCTTCTTCTGTCCAGCCTTTTTAGGCTTCTTGCAGTCCTTAGCCATATGGTTCGGCTTTCCACAGTTGTGGCAATTACCGGTAAATTTCCACACATTGGCAGGCTGCTACTTCCCTTTGTTAAGGGGCTTCCTTTTGCTCGAGTTGCCTTGCTCCAGCAAGTTGGCACGAGCTTCCATCATCGGGGCCTTCCCCGAAGACTTTCGATTATCCTCTTTAATTCAAAGACGAACAACCAGATCTTCAAGACTCATCTCCTTCCTCTTGTGCTTGAGGTAGTTCTTGAAGTCTTTCCAACCCGGCGGCAGTTTCTCGATCACAGCCGCAACTTGGAATGACTCGCTCAGAGATATTCCTTCAGCATGAATGTCGTGCAAGATGAGTTGGAACTCTTGCACTTGAGACACGACGGTCTTAGTGTCGACCATCTTGAACTCCACAAATTTGCCGACGACGAATTTTTTCGCCCCAGCATCCTCAGTTTTGTATTTCTTCTCCAAGGCAGCCCAAAGCTCCTTGGCAGAGCCAACCGAGCTATACACATTGTACAACTAGTTATTCAGTCCGTTAAGGACATAGTTCCGACAAAGGTAATCACCTTGCCCCCAAGCATCGTATGCAGCTCGCAGCTTAGCATTCGATTCATTTTCAGCCACGACAGGAGGGTCGTCTTTCAGGTACTTCACCAAACCCAATGGGGTCTGGTAGAAGTGCATCTTCTGTTGCCACCTCTTGAAATCAAGCCCGTTGAATTTTTCGGGCTTCTCAGCAGTGGGAACATGAACAGTAGGTTGGGGATGATGAACAGCGGGGGTGACAGGTGGTTGAGTTTTCGATCCTTCTCCAGTGGATGCCATCAGTTCAGTAGGTGTCGGATATTTGTCTTGCGATTGTTACACAAAGTGTGTTTTGAATTACAATGAGTACCTATGAACTGAGTGAAGTGTTCAGTTCGTACAAGTAGAACTAAAACAAAATAAAAAAATTACAACTCAAATGCGGAAAGATTGAAAGCCGAGGCAATTGAAATCTTTTCGCAAGACAAATACGCCCCGTATAGTGCTGACGGGTCTTTGCGTAATGTCCCCAAAGATACAACGGCAATACACTCTGAAGTTGTAGCACACCAGCCTTCAGAGTTCCAGCGAACGGATTCGAAGACGAGAACTGAGCACTATGATATGATGTGTGAGGCTTTGAGAGTATTCAGATTGCATGAAAATGTTGTGTGTTTTTCTCTGCAGCTCTATGTCATATTTATAGGACTTCCACATCTTGAGGGAAACCAACAGTCACATCTACCACTTAAGGCAGAGATAATGAGCCAAAAAACGTTTCTCGTGTTACTACACCATTAACTAGGTGTTAAGACCATTAACCAGCCATTAACATTCCACCTGAACATTCAGGTGTCCAGGTTCATTGTACCTGGAGAGGTCTCACTCGGGTTGGGTCAAAACCCGAGTCCAAATCCAACTAGAATTGGATTTTTCAGTTGGGCCTAAAGTTTCATATAAATTTGCAGCA
>CACSLK010034108.1:11283027-11296943 GCA_902706635.1 Striga hermonthica | reverse complement strand
CATTGAAGCACTAGTAGCCATATCACTATTATTGTCCTCAAATAAACTATTACACTCGAAAACAAACCCTCGTCCGCCCATACACCCGTCCTGTTGGCACGCGAGTTGACTAAGAGGCTGCTGGTTCGTAACTGGTCCGTTTCTGTTTGGTTGAGAATTTCCTTCATACATGGACATAAGCTCCGTTATCATCCTTTGCCCGTCCTCAGTAACCCCGACTCCCGACAGGTTGAACGGCGGCGGAGGTGGGGTCGGTTTTGGCTGGACAACAGTTTGAGGGAATATTATTGGCTTGACTTCGTCAATGTTGAAATTTGCAGGACTGAAAGTCTTTGCCGGACCATATGGGCATGAGAGCTGATGATTGTCCCTCGTGGCCCGGTCGTGAAAGCCGTGACGGATATCCCCGTGCGGGCACCGTGGGTATATGCACGTGTAAACCCCGCGCCCATTCATCTGCTCCATCCCTGATTTTCTCTTCCTCGAGAAGTCCACGCTGTTGTTCCTGACAGCCTCATCTTTTGTGACACTCAACAGAGACTTTTGGTCTACAATCTCAACATCGTAATCGCTGCTGTCGTAAATAAAGGTCTCGTTCTGGGACGGGACCCTGTCGGGGTAGAGCTCACGGGCCAGTCTCTCCTCATGGTTGATGATAGCAAGCCAGGTGGCGCTCTCCTTGGCGGTCATCTTGTCCTGGAGGCACTTAGATTGCCTCACGAGCTTCCGGATCTTGGCAATGTCAGGCGACATGTGCTTGATCACAGCCGTCAGCACCGCAACCTTGAAAGCCTTCTTCAAGTCATGCGGCTTCTTGTAGGGCGGTGGGCCCTGCTGGTCAACCGGCAGGCCCAGCTGGACCCACCACTCCTCGTGGCCCGTTGGCCACCATGGAGGGGACAATCCCTTCTCGAGAGGGAAACGCCTTTGCGGGGGGTCGCAGTGCTGCATGAGAGCCGAGAGGAGGGAGCCGAGGGTCGTATCCTGGAGCTCCTGCAGCGTGTGGGGAGTGGGGCCCGTGGGCCCAGAGGACTCGTCCCTGGCCCCGAGCCCGTTCTCGGACTGGTAGCGGGCAATGGCAGCTGGACCATTGCGATCAAAGCGGACTCGATCCTTCCACCACTCGCGCAGGTTGTCAGAGGCCCCACTCACAGGCTTGCCCTTCTCGGGGATAATCCCATACACGAAGCCCTGGGCCTTGCATACCTCCATCATCTTGAGCATGTACTTGAGGATCCCGTCCTGAGCCCGTGACATCTTCTTCCGCCGAGCCTGCTCCTGGGACTGACGCTGACGGGCCGAGTCTGGGCCCTCCTTCATCCCTTTACTCGTCTCCTTCAGCCGCTTGAGCCGCATCTTGTCGCGCCACATTCTCCTCTCCAGCTCATCCACGTCTATATCGTCATCCGTGAAGTCGTCCTCCGCTATAGTCTCGGTCTCGGGCTCGGGCCTGGGCCCCAATGGATCCATGGGTTCGGGATCCTTAATGGGAGCTGAGGAGAAAAAGTCAAAATCGGTACAGAATCCCATGTCCTCAAACATCATCATCTTTTATGAGGCGGTCACCAAACGGAGGATGCCGACAAAATATCGACGGGATTTTCGGAAGACTTTAAGAGATTTTGGTAATTAGATTTCAATAATTATTTCATCGCCGGATCACGAGATTTGGCAGCCTATGCAAAGCCGTCCGGTAGCTTTTACCTGCAAAGAAGGAAAAATCGACCAGCTTTAATAAAAATCTAAACTGACTACAGGGGCAAAGATAGAGATTCATTCTATGAACTAACAGATTACAGAAATTTGTCTAAAAAATTACATGGACTTTAAGATATTTTTCAAATACTTTTCAAATAATAATAAAACAATAGGAAATTTGGGAAAATAACATATTCACAAGAACCACATCAGCTTAACCAGAAATTTGCTCTGAAAATTACTGATATTATTAAGCTATGATCAGGAAAAAAAATAAAAAAAATAAAAAATAACACCAGATCTGAATAGATCAGATAAAATTTCAAACAGTCTAACATACTCCTCAACCAATATTCATACAGACATCAACAGAGACAATCAATTAAGTTTCTACCAAATTTAATTCAAAATCATTCCCAAATCACAATGAAATTAAATATACTGATCACAATAAATCAGTTTCTACCACTTGGAATTGTATTGTGTTTCTGAGATTTTTAAAGTCTAATTCCACATTTTTCATTTCCTTTTCTACAACTGTAAAAACACATGTATTTTTCAACAAGATCAGATCTTTATAACCAAAAAATAACAAACTGAGCAACACAATCAAGATGAAGATTAACTCATACGAAAAACCCAAAATTTAGAACAAAAAATCAAACGATAGACAGACCGAAAACATCAAAGACTTCGACTTTCACCCCAAAGGAAAATGAAAAAAACAAGAAAACAATTATAGAAAAAAATAAATACTGATAAAAGTTGAATCAACTATAGACAACAAAGCACATATTTTCTTTGCGTTCCCTGTTGTTCGATATTTTTACCTTTGATAGTGTTCTTGAAAAGTCTTTTCCGCAACCCTTTTGCCTGTTTTGCTGAGCTATTGACCCTCCATAGATAAAGTAGAGAGAGAAAAAGAGAAAGCTAAGAAAGAGGCAGAGTTCTGTAGCATGTTAGATATGCGGAATTTCATTAAATTATTTGGGTTTTTATAATTTTTGTGGAAGAATAAATAAAGGGTATGTAGTGTAGAAAGGGAGGTGAAAAAGTTGGCACTAGGGATGGCAATGGGGACCCGATCCCCGATTACCCGTGGGGAATTCCTCTATTAGGGGATGGGGATGGGATGAAATCTTCCTCCATGGGGGTGCTAATGGGGAGAAAATCATCCCCGACGGGTAAACGGGTATGGGGATGGGGAACCAATCCCCGTCCCCGTTTACCCGCGGGGACCCGTTAAGCTAGTATACATGCTAGTTATTCCAATATATTTATACATACACATGAATGATGATGTAATTACATGAGAATATATTAAATATGTAAACATAATATTATATTATGTATGTAATGTGATAAATTGAAATCATATAATGTGATATTATGCCACCTACATAGTATAAATAAAATACATATCAATAACAATTAGCGGGTATGGGGATTCTCGATGGGGATTTATCCCTGCGGGTAATGGGGATGGGGAGAAAATCCTCCCCGAAAGCATAAATGGGGATCTCCATGGGGAGAAAATTCTCTCGCAGGGATGGGTATGGGGAGTCAATATACCCGGTGGAGAATTCCCCATTGCCATCACTAGTTGGCACCTTGTCAAGCAAAGGCGGACAAATGTATGTGGAAGGTTTTTTTTTATTATTATTATTTTTTCTTTTTTTTACCAATGTATGTGGGAGTTTAATTACAGCGTGTGTGTGAAAATATTTACGCTCTTTTACCAAAGGAAGGAAAATTAATTACAACGTGTGCGTGTGAATATATTTAAGCTTATATTTTTTGGGTACATAGAAAGAGGCTAGACGCCTGGTGATTTACTGCAAGGACAGATCGAGAGTAGGCCACTCCGATAATGTAATGTTCCACTTTTATTTGACAAAAGTCAATGACTTTTCAAAAAGTCAACTTAATTTTTTTTTTTTCAAAACCTTTTCATAAATCAAGGGCGCTACCCTAACTAAATCACATAAAACATAAATCATACTTACATAAATCATAAATCATAAATCTAGCAGTTTCATAAATCACAAGGTTATCCAAATTATTCATAAAAAAACATCTCTCAATCCAAAGTTCTAAAGATTCCAAAGTCATAAATCGAAAATTTTGACACAACACAGAATACCACAATAACATACTTCTCAAAGTTTCAGCTTAAAACTCCAAGTGTATGATTTTTAATAAATTTTACAAAATTCTGACTAGAAACTGATTTAATTAATTAAAATAGCTACAGATGGAGTTTCGACTTGAAAATTTTACATGACTTACAATACCATCACAGCAGATCACATATATAATTTCACGACATTCGGACAATCACACGATTTATCATGAATTAATTACGATTCAGCAACATACTCAGTTTAGAAAATGCATAACTCATGAGATACACATCGAAACGACCTCAAACCAAAACCAATAAATTCAAAGACGACTCCAAGTACCTAAAACTCCAGGATTTTCCACAAATATACAAGTCCACTTCAGTTTCAGAAATAAACCGTAGCAACGGCAACATGATGATTTATATACCATTCTAACTCCTCAACAAATCATATATACCTATCAAGATTCATCATGATAAGCACTTTAAACACATAATCTGATCAGAAATTAATCACGTAGTATATATCACAACACAAAAAGAAAAAGATTGGTATAAGCCATCATATACCACAAAATGCGAAACGACACGAGAAGACGCGGGAACGGGGTCTCGGGCTCGCGGGTGCGCTGCTGTGAAGTCGCTGGGACGCACGCGGGACAACAACGGGAAGGCTCGCAACAACTGAAGCGCGTGTATGGTAATGAGACGACGATCACGCGAGGGCTGGTGACGGCTCGTCAGGGTGCGCACGACGGTCCGTTGGCTCACGAGTTCGATGAACGAGCCTGCAGGGACGTCGCAACGGACACGGGAAGAGACTCACGAGGAAGATGACGGCAGCGACTGCGGGTACACGCCGGGACTCTCGACTGCAGGAGGCCTGAACTTCTTGAGCAGCGGGAAAAAAATACGCCGGGACTAGCCGACTTTATTTGGCCCTCCGACGGAACACGACGGGACTCAACGGCTATGCTCGACACTCCGGCGGGTTTCGACGGGACCCAGCGGCTAAGAACGGTGGTCCACGGTGTAATACCCCGTTTTATTGTGGATTATTTGGGAATAATTATTGACTATTGCTATTATTAATTGTCTTTATTATTATTATTATTATTGTTGTTGTTGTAGTTGTTAAATGTCAATTTGCTATTATTTGATGTTATTAGTAATATTACTATTATTAATACTAATTGTATAAATTTTATATTATAATTAAATAAATAATTATTGTGTGTAATATGTATATGTATCATCCGGATTAATTTATTACACGCCGTCGATCGAATATCTCGGGATTTCTTATTATCGCGTATATTTTATTTCGGCTCGAAGCGATTTAATTCATTGGCCTTTTGCCATTCTATTTCCAGCCCAATGTAATTAATTTCTTGGCCCAACTCTTTATTAATTTTTGGCCCAAGTTGAGATATTTATCCTTGGCCCAAATCCTTAATGAATCCATATAGATCATCTTAGCCCATAATGGATCATTTTCACGTGCGTAATACCTGATCAGATAGTTTGCTCTTTCCTTCCGCGACGACCAAGTCCTCCTCGTTCAAAAATATCGTTGCCATTCTTTTGGGTGAAATCTCTCGCAAGATCGCACGTTCTACACCCTTATCTCTCGCATATAACTCGCCAGATGAGTTCCAGCAGCCTTGAAGAGAAAAGTTGATCTCCTCTGTTCCCATCTTCTTCGTTTTTTTAAAAACAAAAATTATTTCAATCGCATACCTGCAATTTCTGGCGAAGAGAGCAGTATTGGTCGATCCATCGCCAGTATTCCCACCTCTGAGCAATCGCTGCCGTTCAACTCACCTTCCTCGTCGCGGAGGCTTTATAAGAACAAGCTTTCTTCCACCAGAGTCCTACATTCTTTGTTAGATTAAAGTCCCTTTCTCTCCTAAGCTTTCCTTATACGATTTGTTTGCCATTTAAAGATTCTTGTATAAAAGTCGTCTGGTAGCGTCGGTCCATATAATAAAATCGCAGTGCACATACTTTAACTTTCCAGTTAATACCATTTTCATTATTTTGTTATTGTCATTTGTTAGTATGTCGTAAAAATACTAAAAATAACAAAATCATAAGGTCATCCCTCGGGTAGCCCCGTTGGTGAAAACACACATCAGGTTTCTTTGTTTGGTCAATACGAATGAGTCATACTATAGAATGAGCGATCGTCAAGCATAATGATATTCTCATATTGGTAGTTGTATCAAACAAGAAACTGAATCACATGAACATCTTTGCCCTAACATTGTTTGTTGTTGACCAAAAGTCACATTTTATTTATTTGAAAACCCGTTAAACAAATTAAACACACCAAATTAAATCCGTTATGTATTTGCGGTCTTTTTAGTTGTCTTAGTTGTTTGCAATGTTGGTTTGTGTTGGGAGTTTTTATTCTAGCGTTGCTAGTTGGGAATCTAGGCGGTCTTCTGACATGTGCTCTCATTTTTCAGCCGTTGGCTGCTTGTATTCGGACATTTGTACCCTTTTGATTTATAATATTCTCTAACGATTTGGCAAAAAAAAAAAAAACAAACAAAAGAAAAGTACATAACTGCAAAAGCAAGTTCTACTGTCTCCTGAACATGATCATGATTATGAGGTGGGTTGTGGATAGTGAATTTCATATATATCGATTGAAAACACACCAAAATCATGTTAGCCACAGCAGAACAACCACTCAAGAACCATTGTAATACTAAAACTCCAAAGACAATCGCAAGAAGTGGAACATTAAAATAAATTACAACCTGACATTCAATCGATGCTGAGCTTGGGTAACAATTGGGAGACCAAATGGAATTGTGATCATCTAATGATAATGACTGCTCAATTAAATAGAAGTAGCTAACTAAATACAAAATATGCACAAGAGTAACCAGACTGCGCACAGCAGCCACATCTACAAACACAAAATCTAGTACATGAGATCAGTTTCTTTTCAGCTATTAGCAGCACATCTAATCTGTTTCAGAGCTTTCAAAACAATAATCAACTTTGCAGCGAATAGAAAGACAGAGATTTTTTCCCTCACAAGAACTCGAACCCTACCAGCTTCAACCCGAGGAAATATTGCTTAATAATAACATATGTACAAATCATTTTACACAATGTACAAACACTTTTAAGTTTCTTTCCTATTCATTAGAAGTATAGGTATTTTACAGTATTTGCACAAGTGACCCAAGTATATAAGGGCACTCATGTACCTTTACACTTCACTTTTAAGTTTTATGAAACCCTAAGTGTTCTTTCATCTCTTTCTCGCCGCTCTCTCTCTTGCGATGTGTTCAATCATCAACATTATCATGGTATCAGTCGCCGGCGCCTCGCCGATCCGATAGATTTTTTTTCCGATTTCCGCTGTTTCTCCTTCTTCTCCTCTATCTTGCCACTCTCCGGCGTGAATTTTCTCTCAATTTTCATTTTAATCTGAATCTGTACAAGATTAATCTGAATCTGTACGATCTACTCTCTGATCTGTACGATTTCGATTTCTTTTGTGCGATTGTTGTTTCGATTATTCATCTCTCAGTATACTACTTTCGATCGATGGCAAACCCTAATATGTCCGATGATCCGAACTCGCCGTATTTCTTACATCCGAGCGACAATCCTGGTGCAATCATCGTTGTTGAGGTCTTCGACGGCACCAACTATGTTTCCTGGTCTCGTGCGGTCACTATGGCGTTGAGTGTCAAAAACAAAATTGGTTTCCTTGATGGTACTGTCTCTATCCCTATCTCTACTGATCGTACTGTTGAGTTTTTGGCGTGGACTCGTGCGAACAATCTCGTATTGTCATGGCTGTTGAATTCTATTGCTAAAGATATCAGACAGTCTCTATTATTTTTTACATCTGCTAAAGACGTATGGGATGAACTGAAAGCTCGTTATGCATTGAGCAGTGGTCCTCGTGTTTTTCAAATCGAAAAGTCTTTAAGTACGATGGATCAAGGTTCAATGACAATCACCCAATACTATAATTCTTTCAAAACTCTCTGGGATGAATACTTGTCATATAGACCCATAATTCGTTGTACTTGTGGTGCTCTTGCTTCATGCTCTTGTAATATCTTTGAATCTATGATTAACTCACAACAATCAGACTCTGTGATCAAATTCTTAATTGGTTTGAATGAGTCATATGCTGCTTTGAGATCACATTTCCTCCTATCCACGCCCCTTCCAACCTTGAACAAAGTTTACTCCCTTTTACTCCAAGAAGAAAGCCAAAGAGCCTTACATATCCCTAAATCTCTTGATTCCCTGGCCATGGCTGCTAAGTCTCACTTTCCTCCTCAGAAATCCTACAAACAGCCATTCAAACCCTCTGATACTTCAACAAAATCATATACCAAAGACCAAACCAAACCTCCTCGCCCTAAATGCCTTCATTGTGGCTATCTTGGCCATACCACTGACAAATGCTATCAAATTGTTGGCTATCCTCCCAACTGGGAAGGTCCTCGAGGTCCTAGAATCCATCCTAAACACTCTGCTAATTCAGTGATCTCAACACACTCTGGCTCTAATGCTCCCTCTGAATCATCAATAACTGACCAACTCTTTCATGACTTCTTAGCCTTTAAAAAGTCTTATGAGCAGAATAATTGTACCAACTCTATGGATACTCAACCTGTTACAGTCAATGCATGTGTCACTCAACCTGGTTCCACAGCAGGTATCACTCATGCTTCTTTTTCTGCTAACTGTACCCTAAGTGATTATACATGGATACTAGATACTGGTGCATCTGATCATATAGTTTGTGATAAATCTCTTTTCACATCTAACATGCGTACTATATCTATCCCTGTGAATTTGCCAAATGGAGAAATTACCTTTGCTTCACATATAGGTGATATTACAGTATCTCCTTTTATTGTTTTGAAACAAGCATTGTTTGTTCCCAATTTCAAATTTAATCTCATTTCCATTTCCAAATTGGCTTCTACAAACAATTGCAGTATCAAATTCTTTGCATCTCACTGCATTATGCAGGATCTGAATACACTCAAAATGACTGGTTTTGCTAAAGTCAAGTCTGGCCTATACTACTTTGATCCATCTGCACCTTTATCTGACATACCTTACACTGATGTATCCCATGTAAACAACTCTACTGTATCTGATGTTACACCATACAAAAACCTTGTATCCCCTGTTATATGGCATTCTAGACTTGGTCATCTATCTTACAATAAAATGCTTGAACTGGATGTTTGTCACTCTTCTTATCATCCCACCCCTTGTGATGTTTGTCATTTCTCTAGACAAAAGAGACTACCCTTCCAGTTAAGTACTACTACTGCATCATTTCCATTTGAGTTGATTCACTGTGATGTATGGGGCCCCTTTTCTACTGTTTCATATGCTGGTCATAAATATTTTTTAACAATTGTGGATGATTATAACAGGACTACCTGGGTTTATCCTCTTATTCAAAAATCAGAAACCAGTTCCTGCTTGAAACATTTTCATAAACTGGTTCAAACTCAATTTCACAAAACAATCAAAATTTTAAGGTCTGATAATGGTACAGAGTTTATTATGCATGATTTCTTTCAAGAAACAGGTATCATTCATCAGAAAAGCTGTGTGGAAACCCCACAACAGAATGCTAGGGTGGAAAGGAAGCATCAACACATCTTACAGGTAGCCAGAGCCTTTTTATTTCATGCACAATTACCTCTCTCATTCTGGATAGATTGCATCTTAGCTGCTGTTCATGTCATTAATAGAATCCCCACTAAAGTTCTGAACAACAAATCACCATATCACATGCTACATGGCTCCCCAGCATCCCTCATGCATCTTAGAACAGTAGGATGTCTTTGTTATGCATCCACACTTTCCTCTCATAGAACCAAATTTGAATCCAGAGCATCTAAGTGCATCTTTCTTGGATATCCCTTGGGTCATAAAGGTTATAAACTTTATGACTTAGATACCAAGAAAACAGTGATTTCTAGAAATGTTATCTTTTATGAAACTGTGTTTCCATTTCAATCTCCCCCTTCTGATAACAACCACATACCATTATTCCCAGTTCCTACTCAATTCTCAGATGAATACACTCAACCTTTAAACTCTAACCAAACTGTTTTCCCTCAACCTCTGACTACTTCACCTCCACATCTCTCAGATTCTTCCATTTCACCTATAATTCAATCTACAGATACTACTAATGATTCTTCAACTATAAATCCACCCCAAACCCCTCTCCACCACCCATCAGAAGATCAACAAGAACAAGAACAACCCCAGCATATCTCAATGCTTACAAACATCATATTCAACACTCCTCTTCCAATCTTACTTCAACAACACAGTCTCCAATCATTTCTAGAACATCCAACTTATATCCTATTGAAAATCATCTCAGCACTTCAAATTTGTCTGTTGGTCATGCATCATTCACTGCTGCTATCACTACTCACACTGAACCTAAACATACAAACAAGCCTCCACAGATCCTCTCTGGCAGGAAGCCATGCATAAAGAACTCTCTGCATTAGAACATACAAAAACCTGGCACCTTACTGATCTTCCTCCTGGTAAACACCCCATAGGCTGTAAATGGGTTTTTAATATCAAATATAAGGCTGATGGTTCTATAGAAAGATACAAAGCTAGATTGGTAGCCAAGGGTTACACTCAGGAGGAAGGCATAGACTATTTTGACACTTTTAGTCCTGTTGCAAAAATCACAACAGTTAGACTACTCATTGCATTGGCATCAATTCATAACTGGCACTTGCACCAACTAGATGTTAACAATGCATTTCTCCATGGTGAATTAGATGAAGAGGTATACATGACCCCACCCCCTGGATATTGTGATAAAACTGACAAAAGGGTTTGCAGGTTAACCAAAAGCCTATATGGCCTGAAACAGGCTTCTAGGCAATGGTTTCACAAGCTAACAGATTGTTTACTTGATTATGGATTTATTCAATCTGTTTCTGATTGCTCTCTTTTCATCAAAAGTACCTCCTCATCTTTTCTTGCTCTCTTAGTTTATGTTGATGATATAATACTTGCTGGGAACAATCTTTCTGAAATACATGCTATAAAGACTCACTTGGATAATTGCTTCACTATCAAAGATTTAGGACAACTAAAGTATATTCTTGGTCTGGAAATTGCTCATTCTTCTGCAGGTATAAATATTTGTCAAAGAAAGTATGCACTTGACATACTCAATGATTCTGGTTATTTAGGAAGCAAACCTGCTTCCACTCCTATGGATCCTAATCTTAAACTTACTAATAATAATGATAAAGATCTCCCTGTTGATGCTACTGCTTTCAGAAGATTAATAGGTAGATTACTTTATTTAACAATTACCAGACCTGATATATCTTTTAGTGTTCAAAGTCTTAGTCAATTTTTGGTCAAGCCAACTCAGCAGCATCTGACTGCAGCTCACAGGATTCTAAGGTATTTAAAACAAACAGCTGGCCAAGGTATATTCTACCCTAGAACTTCTTCTTTAACTCTCACTGGTTATAGTGACTCTGATTGGGCTGGTTGTATAGATACTAGAAGGAGTGTGTCTGGTTATGCTATTTTTCTAGGCAATTCCTTAATTTCTTGGAAATCTAAAAAGCAAGCAACTGTTAGTAAATCCTCAGCAGAAGCTGAGTATAGGGCCTTAGCCTATACTAGCTGTGAAGTTCAATGGCTGCTTTACTTACTTAATGAGCTGAACATTTCTCACTCTTCTCCAGTTTGCATTTTCTCAGATAGCAAAGCTGCACTTTCCATTGCCACAAATCCAGTCTTTCATGAGAGAACAAAGCACATAGAGCTGGATTGCCACCTCATAAGGGAAAAGATTTCCAGAGGCATCATTTCAGTTGCTCATGTACCCTCTCAGGATCAGATTGCAGACATTTTTACCAAACCCCTATGTTATCCTTTGTTTTCTGCCCTTTCTTCCAAGATGAACTTGAAAAATATTCATGTTCATCTTGAGGGGGGGTAATAACATATGTACAAATCATTTTACACAATGTACAAACACTTTTAAGTTTCTTTCCTATTCATTAGAAGTATAGGTATTTTACAGTATTTGCACAAGTGACCCAAGTATATAAGGGCACTCATGTACCTTTACACTTCACTTTTCAGTTTTATGAAACCCTAAGTGTTCTTTCATCTCTCTCGCCGCTCTCTCTCTTGCGATGTGTTCAATCATCAACATTATCACTTAATGAAATCAAAGTATGCCTAGAAAATGTAAGAGTTCCGTAACTTGGGTTATTCACAACAAAATTCCCATTTGTTTAAAGGATTATATTCCCTGTTTTCTAGAAATATCGGTTTAGATTTTCGTTTATCAAGTAGTTGTTGTTAGTCTGCTTGTTCATAATACTCAAATGACCCGTTACACAAAATTCGAATAGTTCAATTTTTGTATCCTTCAAACAAACCGTGAACATCACGGGCATCTGCAAAACTATGATGAAATTATTTTAAAAGTACAATTTTCTACTAACCATTTACTAGCCATTCTCACACTACTACATATTGAACCACAAAACTCACAACATAAATTATTGATATTAGAAAAACACCAGCTAAAACTAGAAAAAGGAATGAGTTTGTACCAGACAATACCAGAGCCATGCTAGCAAAAAGTTTAAAATGAAAACCAAACTGAAATTACTAAGAAAACTTAAGAATCAAAGTCAGCCGCGACTTGGGAAGTACCACATAGGTGCCGGGCAAATCCTTTTCAAGCTCTGAGCATCACATGGATAGTAGCATGGAGACACTGTCTTGTTTTCATAATTGAAAATGCCAACGTCATGGCCTCCTGACGGATCTTCACCAATCCAAGCCCCCATAACATCAGTGAAGTAAATGGATCCGGGCTTGACAACCGCCGGGCAATGGGCCACTGGCAAAGCAACTGCATCGCTGTAGAAGCCAAAAAACAGAGCCCACCCACCCAGAAACGAATCCTCCACACACTTAACACCCGCAGTGGCAGGATCATATCTCTCAACGTCAAAATCAATAGTCACATACGGAAAGCCTTGTTCGAAGATAGAGCCGGTGGGGTCGTTATTCGCGTCAATATACAAACCGTCGGGGAGCACGCTCATCAGCACATACTGAGTCACCAAGAGGAGATCCTCCCCAGCAGCCACCAGATGCTCCACGGTCTCACACGTCAGGTCTTTGGGACGCCACACCTTCTTTTCCTCCGGAAAATCTATTTTCCGGCAGTCAACGAGGCTCGGGGACAGAGGGTCCCCAAGGTCCCAAGACACCAAGTCATAAGACCAGGAGAGGGCAAACAAGAGATGATGTTTGTTGGAATACACACAATTCTTGTACTGTAAATTGACGTTGGTATCCACAATACAGGTCCACTCCTTGCTGGACCCAGGGCAGCAGTAGGCCATGGCAGCTGGGCAATTGTAAGTCATGATGGCACGGCAAATTTGTTCATCATCATCCGGGGAGCATGATAGGATTACCTTATACACACGCATCGTGCTGTAGCGGGAGGCAGCAGGCAGGTTGTGCAGTGGGGGAAGCTTTATGTAGCAGCCGGAGATGGGGTTGTAGAGGAACATGTCTCGGGTGTTGGGGTTGAGCAGGGAAAGCCAACCGTGAGAGGAGCCCACAATATCCATCAGGTCTCCCATGAAATCTTTTTTCGCGGCTGTAGACACCACTCTGTCTTCCAAGAGGCTGTAGAACTTGTAACGCATGGTTGGGGCGTCGTTGGTGCCGGCTTCGAAGACGGGAGGCAGCATCAACCAAGGAGATGCTAAAGATGCAATCTTTTGTTCCGTGGGATCTGAAATCACGGTGTCGGCCGCCGTGCTCATCCGGCGAGCGGCTCCAATTGGATAAACCCTAAACCGACTGGAAAGTTCATGAACAGAAGACGGAGAAGATCCCGCCTTACATTTTCCAAAAATAAAAAAGGTAGAAAATCCGGCGAGCCCTTTCCGACAAATCGAAGCCATTGATTAACTCCTACAGCGGCAGAATCAGTCCGTCTTCAACTTTTTTTTTATCGATTTGGTTTGGTTTATTTCGTGGTAGT
>CACSLK010034108.1:11249563-11262010 GCA_902706635.1 Striga hermonthica | reverse complement strand
CCTCTCAGCCACCCTCCCGTGGCTCGTGTCACGGACCCAAGTGAAGAGATGGCCATCTGTTGCAACCTCCTGCAAGCTATAATTAAATATCCAATCTGCAAAGTCCCGACTCAGATTGCAGTGTCTCGAGGACCCTCCGATTTTTTCTGATCGTCTAAGCAAACAGTTAAAGGTCCCGCCAATCACCCAAGGCTCAGCCACTCGACACGCTAGGCTGGACAAGGCATCCCACAACCGCTTTCGGCCCAAGGCATTGGGGCTGGCATATACAAATGTAACTAGACACCCCACCTCTCTTGTAGTAACCCTAGCATGGATCAACTGACGTGTATAAGATAGAACTTCAAGTCGGACCTCATCTGTCCACAAGAGCCAGATACCTCCTGAGAAGCCATGGGCCTCGACCCGAAACGAGTTTTCAAACTTGCTATAACGGATAAATGTGTCTGCAAGGTTTCCACTGATGCGCGGTTCAAACAAAGCTACTACATCCGGTTTGTGCTTATGCATAAGGGTAGAGAAAGCTCCCCGAAACTCAGGCGAGCCCGCCCCCTGGACATTCCAAGTGACGATATTCATAACGAAACTAAGAAACAGGAGAAATCGCTCTTCATTGATCGAGGGGCTGGACAGTCATATCCGAGCCTCCATCCAGACACATACGCTCACCGGGTTCTCCATCTTCCTCTTCACCGGCTGTTTGGTCCTCCGTGCCACAGTTCCTGCCGTCGGATATTCTGCTCTCCCTCCGACATGAAAGAAACATCCGACGGACTGCCAGTCGGAGGTGGAAAATGTGACCGACCTTGGATCATAGGCCCGAGTTCCTCAACCACAGTAATTGCTTGGTGTTTTTTTGGGTCCAATCCAGCGCCAACTAGGACGTGGCTTGTACTGGTCTGGTGCATGTCCGTTTGTTTGGTGTCGTTACTGATCTTGTTCACGTTCTCTTCGTGCATGTGTTCTTTCCCACGTTGCTGGGTTGTTTCTCGATCACGCTCCATGTTGCCCATGTTGGTATTGGTCATGTCTCGCCCTGATGTGTCGCCTGGGTTTTTGTTGCATGCAGTAACTCTACGTTTATTCAGTCCACGACCTCGAGCTTGACGCCATTCTTTATCGCCCATTACTGATGACTGAAACACACCCGGATTCTCCCCAGACAGCTTGGATGAAGATGCGCCAAACTCGAAGTGACAGTTTGTGTCCCGGGTGACGTCACTATCCAGCATCTCAAAACAAGAGCCTGTTCCTACTGTCGCGTGTGGATTCCTCATGGATGGCGTCTTATCAGTGCCCTTATCACGCTTTGTGTATGGTTGACTTTGACGCTGCGGTACTTGAATCCATGGCCCATAAGTTGACTCCACCGAGCTGCCCACATTTCATGTCTTACTCCCCGCACCAACATCAACATTACCTCCACTCCTTGGGTTCTCACTCGCTTGCCCGTTTATGTTTCCCTCTGGAGTGGGCTCAACCGGTCGATACAGGCAACTATGACTCGAGTGGCCAATCCGCCCACAGTGTAAACAAATGGTAGGTAAATTCTCATAAACCACCCTTTGGCTTTTTCCATTGATAGTAAACTGCACACAGAGCGGCTTGGTCAGGTCCACCATCACTGCAAGTCATGCATATTTTCCTCGAGTTAAGGCAGCAGTTTGTTGGTCAATGTTAACGACCTTGCCCACGATTTTCCCGATCATACGAAATATTTTATGGTGATACAAATGGGCCGGCATCCCGGGCAGCCTAATCTACGCTACCGTAGTTGTCAACTCCGCATTCATTGCATCGAAATCAAGTGTCCAAGGTTGGACGTGCATATAGCTATTGCCGACAACATATGGTCCTCCAGTAAGAACAGTGACAGTGTCCTCATGTTTGCGAAAATGGATCAAGTAGAAGCCATTCTCGAGGTCCATCATATTGCACCCCGCCAAGAACGGCCACATCCGAGAGAGCCGGTTGTACAAGGCTGCCATAGTCAACGATTCATCAAATGGCTTTATCACTACAGCATTTATCCATTCATTGCTAATGCGATAAAAAAATTGCTGCGTAAACCGTAATTCCGGCAGCGGGTGAGCGAGATCTACTGTGACCTCCTCCTCCTCCCCTGCTGTCTCTTGCCCTTCATCATCGGAGAGTAGATCCACATGGTTTCGTTGTTTAGTGATCATGTCCCGATAGGACCATTTCGTGTTCGAATTTCCCAGATTTTTGGCAGGAGGCGACGGAGATCGACGAGGGGACGACTGTCTCTCTAACATATCCCCAGCGCGTTTAAGTGTTTTAGATCTTTTGGCCGCCAGAATATTGCTGCGATCTAGTACTGGAAAATCTGTATCTTGACGAGAGTTTCCGGGGTCAAATGTCGTCGCTCCGGCTTGGCGAGCGGTAAGCGGTAGGGTTGCGGCGCCGTTCATCTGTTCTTTTCTGAAAATCAGTGTCCAATCCCCTCGAAAAAATTTTTAGTTTTGAAAATACTAATACTGACTCGCGGGATGTTACTAAACTCTACTTTTCTTTTTTTTCTTTCTCATGCAGACATAATAATAATACATGTCCCCTAATCAAATTCATTTAATAAAGGTACCATGGAGATCAAGGTATTACACATGCATAGATTTGGAGTTTCATGATAATATACTGAGTATGAATATGCGGAGACTAAACATAGTAAATACACGCATAATAAATAATACATGTTCATTATAACTAACATGAAAATGCGTGTAAAAAATTCACTGCTTATGACCACGGCCACCACAAGTACTCATGCGCCACGCTGGACTCCATCACCTAAAAAGAAAGTTAGTGGGGGCGTGAGCAAAACCACTATGCTCCGCATAGATCGGTACTGAGTAAAACAACATCATTAATAACAATATCATGACTTAAGTATATAAGTAATTGTATTGAACTGAACTGAACTTGGCTTAAAGCCGCTTGGCACAAGGCCGCTAATTCACGTGCACCCCGTCTGGCGCATTAAGGCCTCCAGATCGGGACCACAAATGGAACATTAAGGCCCAGCCCGGCCTCCAATCCTGAGCGATAAGCTTTTCTACATACCTCGAACATGGTACGAAAATTAAAGATGATGTGAAACACAATACGTGACCCCCACCTGATCTACTGATACTGCTAAGCAAGTGTTGGATGACTGATAGCTGTGGGAGGCTCGACACTTCTTAAGCTACATAATGGTTTGAGCAAAATATTCTAAGTACTAAGCTCAAACTGAAAAGCTTGATTATTCTATTATATGATCTTACTAGGTTTGCTCGCTTGATTTTAAAAGCTTGATTATTATTAGTAAATTCTTAATTATGTCGATATTTATTACTTATTAATCGCATATTTTATTAAGTTCTAAGTTGAGACGTATGCTGGGCTTTTTTTTTTACTGCGGACGTTGGGATGTATACCGGGGCCTCGCCTTCGGCCCTCCTCATTGAGTCGCTTCGCTACCAGGATGCGAGCTACACCTTCATGGGTTGAACTAAGACATGGGAATAGTGAACACATGAGTTGCAACTCACCGGAAATACACCGCCAGAGAAAATTACTGGTTCCGACAAACGTGACCGTCCCGGGTGCGTTCTAGCGAGGAGACTCCGATGGTGTCCTCGGTTTGAACTGGGTCACTGGAAATTGTCGAGAAATCAGAGAAGAAGACCGGAGTTTGACCATAATTTTGTAGATATAGAAACGTTGACCGACAAAATTGACGGCCTTCCCGAAGGAATATTCTCTTGAAGCTTAGAAGTTGAATGAACACGAGAAGAGTTTCGCGGTGATGTAATTTTTTTTTTTGTTTTTTTGATCGGACGACTGTGGCTAGTAGCCATCGACGACAGGTGAAGGTTAGGTGTTGTAGACTCGCCTCAACAAAAGGATTCCAACGGGGCTCTCAAATTTTCGATAGCCATCACGGATCACCGGGGAAATAGATTTCAAGGTCAGGTGACTGAAATTTATTAGATTCGAAATGATTGACCAGCAAAAGTGATGGCCTTCATGTTGTAGCAAATTATGTTTATTTACTGAGTACTGAATCAAAGTATTCATTCTCCGAGTCGATCTCTCAAGAAAGGTTAGTCAGATTACGATGATTATTCAATCACAAAAAGAAAGAAAATAATCTTAGACACTCTAATCGAGATGGTTGGTTTTGATTATCAACTAAAATCTCAAACATTGCAAATTCAAATATCACCCAAAACACAAGAATCAAACAATGAATAAGAAGCTAGGGAGTCGGGGATATTTGTTCCGGTTCAAAATGCAATTATCGGGCAAGTGATCATTTGGTTAAAGTATTCAAAAAACCTACTCGTTCAGAGATTCACCATCAATAACTTTTCGTAACAATAGAGTGAACATGAACGGCAAATCAACAAGTCATTTAACACATAGGCAATACAGTTACGAACAAGCATATTTTATAAGAGCCCAGATCGATCAACATCTCCCCTTTCGGTTCTAAGAGTCGATTAAATTGGACTAGAAGGTGGTTAACCGAATAATCTTTTAGAATTGAAAACATCACACAAGAACGAATCATATTCAACTGTGAATCAATTGTAAATTGAAGTGTCACCCTTCAACAATAATCAACATTCAAGCATGATATTTGAAAATTCTATGTGAAATCAACTCGCATAATTTAAATAATCATCAAGCACGATAATCACAAACGAATAAAAAACATCATCCCTTATCCCTAGCGAACGGATTAGCTAGTCATATAGAATTCAACAAAACCATTCACAATGATCCAAGCATTCATATTCGCGGATTAAATGAAAAGAAAAACTTACAATTGGTAGAGAAATCGAATATTGAATTCGAAGAACGAGTTTAATCCAACAAAATAAAGAATAAAATCAAGCCAAATTCATAGATCCCATTCTTGTTTCAGGGTGAGAAAAAAATGAAAAAATAAGATTGGGGAATCATCCACATGTCTGGGCACGGGTTCCAATATATAGGGATCGAAAAAACGAGCAAAAACGAGAAAAAACAAAAAAAATGAAATCTGCCCGCAGCAGGCCCTAGCGCTGCTACGGGGGTCTAGTGCCGCTAAGGTCTGCCAAGGTCGACTCTCTGTTTCTCGCTAGGCCTGTCTAGCACCGCTAGGGGCTGGGCTGTGCGACTTTGCGTTTCCGGTTCGTTTGAGCTCGTCCGAACTTAGAATTGAGTTTTATTTTTTCCTACTTGTCGCCAACAAACCCTTCTCGTTGATTATGCTTGCCCATCCAACATTTTTTTGAAATCTTATCCTCCCGAAGCTTCTGACCTGCACACCACAACCGAGAAGAAAAATGGAGAAAATCGGGAAACGAACAAAAAACATAAAAAAACTCCAAATTAAGGAAAACACGCAACAAAACACAAAACTAACTAAAAATGAAAGAAAAGACCTAAAATAGGGAGAAACAAAAGACAAAATAATAACAAAAAATGCAACAAAAATGGACAAACACTTCCCGGTGGAATTTTTGCATGAAATTTTAAGGGGAGAATCACATCGATAAGATCTACCCGGTGACGTAAAAAATTTTCCAATCGAAAAATTTTGGTCGGCGTCGGAGGTGACGGCCGATGGCGGTGACAGTGGCGATGACCGGTGGAGATGAATGAGGTGTTGAACAATTTCTGGAATTTTTTTGTCGGAACTCCATTTGTCGTGGCTGATTTTTTGTTTTTTTTACGGGAGTCCCACAGACGGCGCCAATGTTGGTGAAACTGTAACGCCCAGATTTTTATTTACTATTTATGGAACTCGACTATATTTCTATAAATATTAAGTTTCTAAATTTGATGCATTTATTATATTTATTTGCATTAAAATAAATAATTAATAGTAAAGTCTACGCCATGGAGAAGTCATTCGATTTTAATTATTATAGTCGAATTTATCTAGCCCAAGTATCGGTTATATATTTTTTTAAAACCGAACCTTGGATTAATCAGAATTTTATTTAAGCGAACCGAAGCTGGATAATTTGATTATTCTAGCCCAATTAATTTTGAGCGAATCCAATAATTTTAGCCGGTCCATTTTTAATTCGCGTAGTCGAATTAATTTCCATGCCCAAGCGATAATTTAAATATCGAGTCCTCGTAGTATTTTAATTTCGGACCCAATATTTAATTTCGGCCCAAGTTAAAATTAGTACTACAAGCTGTTATTTTTTTTAATTAACCGACTATTTATATTCCTAAGTCAAGTCTAATTTATTTATCGAGCCCAATTCGAGTAACATTTCTAGCCCGACTTTAGTAATTTTATGGCCTGATTCCTTAGGCCAATGTTGACGGCCAATAGCAAACAAACCCTAGGTCTCCTACACATTCTATAAATAGGTTGTCTCCCAACAACCAACATCCTACAAAACCCTAACACACAAAATACTATTCATCATCTTCTTCTTTAAGCCATTTTTCAAGATCTAAGCTTAAACACCTTCATTTTTCTAGATATTGTGTTAAAAACAACAAGATGTTTTAGCTCTTTTTCAAGATTTAGCTTCAAAATCCAAAACCCACCTTCAAATACCAAAGAAAAAGAAGTTTTCATCCACCTTCATCCATGGCTTGAGCATATTCTGGCGAACACATCCAATTTCCGGCCAAGCCACGCCGACAACCCTTAGCCCGAGCTCACCTCCGCCACGCAGCTCAAGAACCGCCACAGCTCCGAGCCCAAGCTTCCTCCCGACGAGCTCATCTCCTCAGCTCCATCCAGCCCGAGCTCGCAGCTCCTCCGCCGACTTCTCAGCTCATTCACGCCGGCGACCTGCAACTCCCTCACGGCGAGCCCGCAGCCCGACGAGTCACCCCTCACGAGCTCACCTCAGCCCGTCACCACCACTTGCTCCAACTCCCACGTCCCTCCTTGCACAGTCCAAGCTCGAGCTCCCGTCACAGCCGCGGCCCACAACCTTGCACGGCCCCAGCTCGACCCTGCAGCTCAGCGACCGAACATCTTGGCCCAACAGCCCGTCACACACGCACGGATCTGCTTCCCTGCACCCCAGCTGCTTCTTCCACGCACCAAGGCCCGATTCCCGCGAATTCTCGCTGGAAAGTAACTCCTCCACACGCAGCGTCCGTACAGCAGCGGCGACAAGCTCAACTCCGCGACATTGCAGCTCCTCAGCCCTAAGATTCGCCGGAAAGTAGCCCCAATTCGATTTGTTTCATTACCTATTTTCTAGCTCGATCTACCTCTCGTTTTATCCGATACGTGTCGTTTTAAGGTAAAATAGTTAAACCCGACTCCGATGGCTTAGATATGATTTTTGAAATGATGCAAAATATATTGGTTGATTTGAGCGATTCTGAAGTTACGGGACATTCACGAGCTTGTAGCGATTATCAGGATCCTTTTAAATAATTGCGATAAAATATCGAAATAAATACCATTAAATTCGTTGTGTCGTTTTGAGGCCTAAGTTGAAATTTGAGAAATTTTGGACGTTGTTTGATAGGTAAACGAGACGGTCAAATGCGTTGACCAGTCGTAACGATTTTTAATTGACTAGTCTAGGGGTTGACTTTAGACTTAATTTGCTGACCGTGGACCATATATATATTGAGGATGTTATGTTTCCATTTTCGTAAATTTTGGATGTCGTTTGACTTAGTTATAAAAATCGGGACTTTAGCCGAGGAATGCGATATTTTAGAAAATTAGTCGGATATGATTTTAGCTGCAGTTGTGGATTATAAAATCATTATAAATCACATAGAATATACATATTAATTATCGGACTTAATTGAGATAGGATTTCCGAGAATCAAAATCCTAGTTTTATCTAGTTCCGGTAACCGGGTATTTTTCCGGATCCAAATATAAGTGACTGAACCCTAATATCGTATGAATAATTTTTAAACGTCTTATTGTCAATTTGTAGTGCGTATCTTCGTCCCATACACATGCTCGACCCTCGTCTGACTGTTGGAGGTGAACCGCCGAGTGCGTGCCCGTGCACCAAGTCCATCCGACCTACCGTCTACGCGCCATATCCGTTAGCCGTGGTCCAAGCACGCCCCTGCGTCACTGACCGTGGCCTCGTTTCAAGCCCGTGCATCGGGTAAGCCGTGTCAGTCGAGTTCGTGCCGGCCCGAGTTGCCACATCGAACTCGGACCACGGTCAAACCGAGCTGCATATAGTCAAGCGAATGATCGTCCGGTTCCGAGTGAGCCATCGGTCCAGCTCAGTCGAACCGGTCCGGTCAATCCGGACGGTTCGAGATAAATTCCAGATATTATTCAGATAAATCCCAGATCCAGTCAGGTTAAGATTTCAGATATAGGTAAGATTTCAGGTATGTTTAAGATTTCAAATACATTTAAGATTCCAGATAGATATAAGATTCAGATATAGTTTAGATTTCAGTCAGATTTTAGTTCCAGACTTAGAAATATTTCAGAGAACTCTAGAATGCCTCAAAGAAAATAATATTTTCAAAATCAGCTCGTAAATCCCTAAAATGATTTTTAAAGCAGAGCGAGCGAACCTAGACAAATCAGATAATAAAACTTAAGTCTAGTACTTAGAATATTTCGCTCTTAATCTTGTAGCTTGAGGAGAGTCGAGCCTCCGCCTGCTACACAGTATATTCCATCATTTTCAGCATTCGCATTTGCCAATTTCCAGGTGGGGACGATGTACTATGTATTTCATCGCTTTTAATAATTTACCATGTCTGAGGTCTATATGTGATTAAATTGAAGGACCGATATGGATGAGTGATCCCGTCTTGGTCAATATATCAGATGTCAGATATGACTTAGATGAGTGGGCGAGGCCCAGCCTATGTCCAGCGTCCAGATGAGTGGGCGATGCCCAACCTGGATTTCTGAGGGAGGGGACTCGCAGAGTGTGCACATGAGTACTGGTTTACTGTTAGTCCCATAGCCAGTCCAGTTTACTCATATATATGTTGATTTCATAGTTGGTTATTAATTGTGTTGAGTATTCAGTGCCGGTCCTGGCAGAGCACCCTTGATTTCTTTGTGCTCACGCCTCTCCACTACCCTCTTTTTCAGGTGATGGAGTCCCGCTTGCAGCGTGAGCCGGATATGTGGTGGTGGTCATCAGCCATGATATTTTGATATGACATGAAATATTTATTTGAACATGTCAAAACTATCTTTCGTCATCGCATGTTTACTTATGTTTGTGTGTGCTTTCCGAACTAATTATGCTTCTGCATTTCAGAACTATGTTTCAGAATTTTAGAACAATATGTCAGTATTTGAGTATTTCAGAAGGCATGTGTAATTCCAGTAAATTTTCATGGCCTTAATTCTAGAATGAATTTACTTGGTAGCATGCATTTTAGATTAAAGAGATAAAGATTAAAGTTGGTAGCATCCCGCGTTTTAAAGTTATAGTATTTTCGAAAAATTAATATGAGTTTTCAGAAATTAAATCAGTGCTTTCCATTTATAGCGCGAAAAATTTACTCTGATTTTAGTAAGTTTGTGCGGGGTGTTACAGAAATGGACTTCATCCAGGATCCACCATCACAATAATAAACAAAAACAGCAACCAACAAAGAAACCGTAGACATCACAATCACAGGCAAAGACCGCTTTTTTGTCCTCTTGATACACCCACTTTCAGTCCGACAGCTTCAATAGATCTAAACTCTCCACTATCCCCTAATGTCCTGCTAGAAGAACTGCTCGCCAAAATCAAAATTCGCCAGATCAATTTATATTGTGGAGATTCCGTCCCAGACGCACACCTGGGACAATATATATGATGGGTAGACCTCCATGTGGCGAATGACGCCTTACACTTTCATACTTTTGTCTCACCTTGAGACCAAAATTCAAAAGGTGGTATCACTCGCTAGCCCCCATGTCTATTTTCGGAATGACAAACTAAGGTCAGCATTCCAGACGCATTTTATCAGTTTTTGGGTGTGTATATTCCCTCGAGAGTCGATAACCAATATCATGCAAGGAGCTAAGTATAGCCTAAAAAATCAAGTAGCCCTCTTCAATACCCAAGTTTAAGTGCAAGAAAAAAATTTTAATTGAAAATGTAAATATATAGCAGATTTGAAAACATGCTAGTTGATTTGACAGGTGAGTTGTTACACGCTCTTAAGAGAATTTCGACTTCCATGACCACCGTCCTCTTGTTTTAGTCGACTCACAGACTTTGTAGGATCTAGGTTAGCGCGCAGTTAGGCACCATAACCCAACTTTCGGTTCATCCCATATTGCCAGTTCTGCTTACAAAAAATCGCCCACTTGGAGCTCTCGATTCCCCTACGCGGCTGAAAAAACAATCACGCCTTCCCATCTATTTAGAGTTTGAGAATCGGTCAAGGGTGTTGCGCCCCCGATGCCTCTAAACATTGGTTTTACCCGATAGAACTCGCGCTCGAGTTCCAGCTATCCTAAAGGAAACTTCAGAGGGAACCAACTACTAGATACTAATCATACCAAAAATTAACAGACAAAATTAGAACGAGAAACTTACTCAAACTATAAACTATTGTTGCTTTTAATCTTATTTTTAAGAATACGATAGACACGTCTTAATTCTATAGAAACGGATACTTTATTATTTATATAAACCGAAACTAACTTACCAAAATAAAACTGCCACACATTAAATTCCTTCAAGTGCATGTAATGGTGTTGGACCACTAAAATCGGGGATCGTGCAAATGTTTACTTACAATAATTATCTGCTAATAAGAAAAAAAAATAAAATTCTCCAGTATCACAAATCTCGCCATTATCGTATCTGGTCGAAAGATAGCCAAAAAAAAAAGAATAATAAAAACCTACACAATTCATCTCCATATTTTCATGGGTGTTACTATTCACCGTCCCCCTTTTTACTAAATACTGCCCTCCGAAAGACAATTTTGCCCTTTCAATTAAAACAAAAATTAATAAAAAATTATTTTTTTTAACTTACAAAAAGACAAAACAACTTTAAATACCAAAAGCCTATACATACCTTATCAAAAAATTTCACAAATTTGCAAAAAAATTCATTGGGCAAAAAAAAAAAAGACTTTCAAAAAATCTGAAAAAAATCCGAAAAAATCTAAAATAAATCCGAAATAATCCAAAAAAATCCAAAAAAATGGTGGGACAATCCTCAAGCACCGGGAAAAGGGCTCTCTAATTCACATGTAATTTTTTTAAATGTTAACGAATTTATAAAAAAAAAAAATATGTCCACCGGCCGGCCGACGATTGCAGCCCATTATTGTTGGGACGACCGCCTATTGCGGCCTACTCTCGTTCGGCCACATTTTTTGGCTGCGGCCGGTCCCCATGCGGCCGCTATTCACGGTCGTTTTTTCTTCTCCGAGCAGCGCAGCCTCGGGCAGACGACCGGTTTGTTCTGTGGCGCGCGCGACTTTTTTTTTTCCTTTTTTAATTAAAAATGTTTATAAAATTAATTATGGTAACACAAAACTTCCCGACCGGCTGGAACCCGAATAATCGCATTCCTTCTCGCCGGTTGAATGTCGTGCACCTACAAAGAACTCTCACACCGGAGGAGTTTTCCGGTGAAGAGCCTCCGAAGCTTAAGTCAGTATATATTCAATCAATTCTCAAGAGTGAGTAGTAGAATGATCGTGTTAAGGAAGGAAGGCTCACCCCCTTTATATAGAGTTGAGATACCTGACCTAATAGCTGCCCGGATAAGATGAGTTGTCTGCCCAAGCTGCCCGTCCGTACTCTGACACGCCACGCACATGTCAGAGGTGGCGCGGGACGTTGGGAACTATCAGAGGTGGTTGTCGTTATCAACCAATACGTTCTCGACACGTGTCCTTCTGCACATGGATTGCGCCTCCTCGCATAACGCGTCTATTTTGAGTGTCGTGTGAGTTAATGCTCTCCGCCGTAAGATCTGCCTTTAGTCCAACGGTCCTCATCTTTCAACCCTTTAACTTTCCACAGTATAAATTCAACACTTAGCGAATTTTCTAAGTTTTTCCACCTTTGCAATTTCAAAGCTCAGAATTCCTTCTGCAAAATACCCTAACTTTTCTCGGTGATTCCTCCTGCAATCCTCGAGCTTTTCCAATTCCCTCGTCTGCGATTATGAGTAAGTTGCTCCTCGCCTGATTTTACGTTTCCTGTATCTGAGATTTTGCGTTTTGAATTTCTTGAATTTGGTATCTGAAGTTTGTTGATTGAGTGTTTTGAATTTGTGTGTTGGATGTATGTGTTTGCTTGTTAATCACTGTGAATTTTGCCATTTTCTTCGAAAATCTCCCGAAATCCCTGTTCTCATCCTTTAATTTCTCCAAAATCGCCTCTTCGTAGAACCCTAGCTTTGAAAACCTTCTCTTCTCCCCCCTTTTCTTTTTGTCAGAATTCTTCTTTTTGATATTGTTCTTTTTCTTTTTCTTTTTCTTTTTTTTTTTTCAGAT
>CACSLK010034108.1:11234566-11249372 GCA_902706635.1 Striga hermonthica | reverse complement strand
CTACACTTTTTTCGAGATTCAATTCAAACTTGGGCTCCGCTTTCCTTTGAACCCTGAGTTACCCCAAATATGCAAGTGGTATGGGCTTCCTTTACATCAACTTCCGCCTAACGCCATCCATTTCATGAACACATTCATCATCCTCTGCCATGTTCGTCTAGGTCGATTCGACCTAGATTTCTTCCATTACTGTTATGCTCCTCCCAAGCAGGCCCGAGGCCTTTATTTAAAAAAAGTCGAAATGGCGCCCACTTTATCAACAATATTCCTACCAACATCCAAAAATGGATTGACAGATTCATCTTCTTCGAGCCCGATGTTCCTTTCCCTTGGGCTTCCCTTCCCTGGATCAAAGAACTTCCCAAGAATTCTCCGCGCCTCCTCTGAATTCTCTCTTTCGACCAGCGGGTTCACTCTTGGAATTCCAAACCCGTGAAGTCAGAAAAATTGCTAAAGGATGAGAATCTTCTCCATTTCTATGGCCTTCTCACTCATAAGGTCTGCCCTCCACCCACCGAAAAGATTCTCAGTCTTATCCGGATTGAAGATGATCCAGGTAATTTTTGGGTTCTCAAGCGTTTTTATATTCCATTGGCAGATCGAGTGTTTATGTGTCTCTTTGTCTTTGTTTAAGTAAGTCTTGTTAATGTCGATTTTAATCTTCTTGCTATCTTCTTGCAGAGGTTCCTAGCTTTAACATCCCTCTAAGGATGGCTCCTCTGAAGAGGAAAGCAGGGGACACCTCGAAGTCGACCGAGGACAGAGCTGAAGGATCGACCACCTCCTCCCAATCTCATCCAGAGCGACAACAGCCATCGCCCTCTTACCAACCTCAGCAACAACAACAACATCAACAAAAACAACAACAACAACATCCCCAATCGCAACAACAAAAACAACAACAACAACAACAACAAAAACAAAAACAAACTCCCCCGCCTCCTCCTAGAAAAACTTCTCAGCACCCATCTGCCTCTGCCTCGACCACCAAGGCTTCGACCACCTCCAAAGTCGACGATCGCCAACAAAAATCTGATGGTCATCGACAAAAACCCGACGACCGCCAGCAAAAAACTGACGATCATCGACAAAAAATTGACGACCGTCCATAAACAACCGATCCTCAAGGAACCAATCATCAAGGCACCCATCAACAAAAGACCAACATCCCGAACAAACCTCCTCCCTCCGGCCAGCTTTCTCTGAAGGGGCCACTCACTGACTCGACCAAGACAGTGGTCGAGTCTAGGCATGAAGTGGCTCAGGGGAAACGATCGTGCTCGGAGCAGTCCGAGGTGATCACTAAGCGTCCCCACCTGAGCCATACCACCGAAACCCTGGCAACAAAGCCTTCCTCTCTACTAAAGGCCTCGATGAATGACGTGGTGACCCGCCTTGAGGGTGCTCTCCTTGAGGATGACCTCAAGGATGACGGCGTTACTTTGTCGGAACGCGGCAACCAGTTTGTGTAGTGGCTTGCTCTGGTATTACTTTATGCCCTTACTCTGGTCTTTTCCTTCCTCGAACATATGTGTTCAATCCATTATACTGAACTTTTATGTTTTTTATCGATCATAGGGCTTGGTTCAATTCTTACCCATGGTTAAGGATGCTCGAGATAGCACTGGGAAGTCAATCAAGAAGCTCGAGAGGGTCATTGGCGAGCTTAATGACAAGAATTCCTCTCTGCTGCACCATCAGAGCAAGCTCCAAGAGATGGTACGAGATCGGAAGGTTGAGCTCGACACCAAGGTTAGCTCCCTTAGTGAAGAGCTCTCCAGGAGAGAGAAAGCTCTCGCGGAGAAAGATGTCGCTCTTGTGATAAAAGAAGTAGCCGTGGTGGAGAGAGAGACTGTCCTGAAGGAGAAGGAAATTGCGCTCGAGCAGGAGCGAGCTGCTCGAGCGCAAGCAGAGGCTGCTCGAGCTGAGCTGGAGGCCACTCTGGCCAAGGAAAGGGCTGCCCACATGCACCAACTGAAACGCTACGCTGATGCTGCTGCTCTTCGAGCTCTGCAAATGATGTGGGCTACCACTACTGGGCAGCTCTTCCTCCAAGAGTATCGTGTGCAGACGGTGGCTGACTTCGTGAAGTCGCCGCAATATCTGAAAGAGGTTCAAGACTTCGAGGTGGACTGTTTTCAGTTTGCCTTGCAGAAGGCCGGCGAGTAGATCGACGAGGACGACTTCGAGCAACTCGACTCGGGAGTTATCTGGGATGCCTTACCCGAGGTACCTCCTAGCTTCCAGGGAGACCCCAGCTTGTCGCTCGAGCACGAGTGGTGGTCGGGGTTGCTCGAGAGGACTCTGGCTCGATTCGAGATTTTAAGGAAGACTTTTACTTTGCCCGCCGGCATGACCCCTCCCGCTCTCATGTTAATCGCACTGGCTGAGTCTATTCGACAACGTCCTCTCAATGAAGCCTGCGATTCGACCTCTGGGCCCAATCAGCCGCTCGAGCCGCCCGCCTCTTCCAGCAATGCCGACTCTACTGCTGCTCCGCCTCTATAAATTAGCTCGTTCTGTATTTTATTTTTCTTAGATTTTGGATTTGTATTTTGATGAACTCTATGTCTCTGTAATCTCTTGTAATGAAAATGTTTTGTTCGAATCGTCCTTGTTTCTTTGTTTCTTTGTCTTCATATGCATTACGATTTGGTAATCTTGAGTAACTATTTGACTGGGTAACTAAAATTTGTGACCTGACATGTCTTTGTTCGCGATGAACCTTATCTTATAACCAACACCTTTCCCACACATGTATTTGTGTTTGTACACTTACTCGACATCAATCATTATCAACACGATTCATAGCACACGCTCACCTTCAGAGGTGGTCGAAGCACGCGACCATCCAGCCTCACGGCCTTAAAATGATGGGTTTTTATTTTCGAACACATGCCCACCCTCGAGGGAGTGGTCGTTACATGTGACCATCCAACCTCTTAGCCTTAGTCATGATGGATTTTTGTCTTCGAACACATGCCCACCCTCGAGGGAGTGGTCGTTACATGCGACCATCCAGCCTCTTGGCCTTAGTCATGATGGATTTTTATCTTCGAACACATGCCCACCCTCGAGGGAGTGGTCGTTACATGCGACCATCCAGCCTTTTGGCCTTAGTCATGATGGATTTTTGTCTTCGAACACATGCCCACCCTCGAGGGAGTGATCTTTACATGCGACCATCCAGCCTCTTGGCCTTAGTCATGATGGATTTTTGTAAATGACCTGTCATCAGGGTTTATCCAAACATTCCAGCCATAAAGTAATTTGATAGACAACAAGTTGTAAAAATTTCAATGGGTCATTTCATTAATTATCCGATAAAGGGATTTATTACATTGATTCCAGCAATTCTCTTCATAAGTAAAAAGAAAAATGTAGGCATAATATTTCTTCAAGTTAGCCACATTCCATGACCTGGCTAGAGATCATCCCTCAGCATCCTTTAAAGAGTATGCCCCTCCAGCATGGACCTTTTCGATGAGGTATGGTCCCTCCCAGTTCGGCTCCAGTTTTCTGACGTGCTTCAATACATCGATCCTTTTCTAGACCAGGTCGCCCACCTGGAACCTCCGCCTTTCACCTTTCTGTCATGCGCTGCTCGCATCCTTTGCTTGTACGCCTCGACCTTAATTGAGGTATTTTCTCGAAGTTCGTCAATTGTATCAAAGGCCGCCATCATCAAGTGTTCGTTCTGCTCTACATCATATGTGCTCGATCTCTGGGATTGGACTTCAACCTCGACCGACAACAGAACTTCCATCCCATAAACCAGACTAAACGGTGTTTCTCTAGTGGTCAATTGGGGCGTTGTACTGTATGCCCATAACACCGAAGTGAGTTCATCCACCCATGCTCCCGACGCCTTCTCCAACCTTGTTTTGAGGCCGTTTAGTATGATCTTGTTGGTCACTTCGACCTGCCCGTTTGCTTGTGGATGAGTGACTGAAGCAAAGTGTTTCTCGATTTTCATGTCCTCGTACCATGCTCGAATCCGCTTGCCATTGAACTGGGTCTCATTTTCCGACACCAACACCTTGGGGACTCCGAACCTGCAACAAATGTTGTTATATAAAAAATGTATCACTTTTTCCTCCGTGATTTTGGCCAAAGGTTCGGCCTCCACCCACTTTGTGAAGTAATCGACCGCAACAATCAAAAATTTCCTTTGGCAAATGGGATGGGAGCGTTCATCGTCGTCATTACCTCGGCTGGTTGGTGAATGAGCGGGCCAGCTTCTGGCATTGCAAACACCTTCTTACCATTGTTTTTGCATCTTCCCTCATCGTCGGCCAAAAATATCCTGCCCTTAGAATTTTCGCCACTAAGGAGCCTGCTTTGCTGTGATCACTACAGCACCCCTCATGGATTTCCTTCAGCACATATCGCCCTTTCTCTCTGGTCACACATCGCAAATGCGGCCCAGCATGTGATCTTTTGTACAAGACCCCTCCGTGCTCAAAGAACCTCCTTATCACTTTAATTGCTCCTTCTTTTAACTATTTAACTATCGGGGCCCTCCAATCCTGGACTTCTTCTATCTCGGCCACTTTCTTCTCGACCACACTCTTCTCCATATGCAGTAGGGTCACACTCCTACTCTTACAGTCGACCAAGCTCTGCGCGACTTTAGATAATAAGTCCACTCGACCATTTTCTCCTCGAGGTATCTGGATCAATTCGAGAGAGTCGAATTCCTTCTGCAGCTTCTTCATCTCCTCTACATACTTCATCATCATGTCCTCCTTGACCTCGAACCCTTCTTGAAACTGGCCCACCACCAATTGTGAGTCCGAATATATCTGTACTTTTCGAGCTCATCCGGCTAGGGCCAACTCAAGCCCCTTAATGACTGCCTCATACTCCGCCTAATTATTTGATACTCGATACGCCACCTTTACTGCAAACTCAAGGCTATCACCTTTTGGTGATATAAGTACGATCCCTAGGCTGCCTCCAACCTTCGATACCGACCCGTCCACGTACACGTGCCAAACTCCTTCAGACTCATCCTCTTCTTTTGTCCCTTCTTGTATAAAGTCGGCCAGCGCCTGGGCCTTAATCGCCCTCCTTGGCTCATAAACAATCGTGTATTCACTCAACTCGACTGCCCACTTGACTAGTCGACCTGATACAGAGGGTCGACCCAACGTTTCTCCCAGTGGCATACTCGTCCGCACTCTCACCCTATGACACCAAGAAATATGGCCTCAGCTTTCTGACAGTGATGACCACTGCCAAGGCACCCTTTTCGATCTCCAAATACCTCCTCTCCGCACCTTGCATCACCTTACTCACGTAATAAATCGGGAATTGGGCCGTCTCTTCCTTCCGCAGTAACACCGAACTCACTGCCGTCTCACCAATGGACACATACAACACCAAGTCCTCCCTCTACACCGGTTTTGCTAATAATGGCAGGTCGACTAACACCTTCTGTAACTCCTCAAACGACTTCTGGGATTTTTCCGTCCACTAGAACTTCG
Organism: Striga hermonthica; assembly: GCA_902706635.1. Lineage (NCBI taxonomy): Eukaryota > Viridiplantae > Streptophyta > Magnoliopsida > Lamiales > Orobanchaceae > Striga > Striga hermonthica. Next base: position 11,243,883 of record CACSLK010034108.1, on the reverse strand, counting down.
AACTCTTCCCTAGTGTTTTGAACAAGGGCCCACTCTTCTCGGCCACCTTTGAAATAATGCTGCTCAGGCCTGCTATTCGATCGGTTAGGACCTGCACCTCCTTCACCTTCGTGGGGGGTTTCATCTCGACCACCGCTCTTAATTTCTCCGGGTTAACCTAGATTCCCCTTTTTGTGACCATGTAACCCAGAAACTTCCCAGACTTGACCCCAAATGAGCACTTAGCGGGGTTCAACTTCATTCCATATTTCCGCAGGGTCATAAATGTCTCATTTAAGTCACTCAAATGATCGATCTCCTCCTTGCTCTTCTCCAACATGTCGTCCACATACACCTCCATGTTTCTCCCCAGCTGCTCCTTAAAAATTTTATCCACCAATCTCTGATATGTTGCCCCTGCATTTTTAGACCAAATGGCATCACCACATAACAGTAGGTTCCTCGGCTTGTCACAAAACTGACCCTTTTCCAGTCTTCTTGTGCCAAAGGGATTTGGTGATATCCCTGCGACGCATCCATCAAGCTGAGTAACTCACATCCGGCCGTGGAGTCAACCAGCTGGTCGATTCTGGGTAGTGGGTATAAGTCTTTCGGGCACGCCTTATTCAAATCTCAGAAGCCTATCCGCCACTTCCCTTCTGACATCGAGACCATCACCGTATTCGACAGCCACTCTGAGAATTGGATCTCCTTTATATGGCCCGCTACCAGGATCCCACCTCCAGTTCAATCACTTTATCCATCTCTGCCCCGTGATTTCTCCTCTTTTGCTTTACCGGCCTCACAGTGAGATCGATATTTAGTCGGTGATCGATGACTTCAGCCTTGATACATGTCAGCTCCTCTGTTGAATATGCAAAGACATCTTCAAATTCCCTTATCATGTCAATCACTTCGATCTCACTAGCTCCTCCAACTCCTTTCCAATTTAAAATTTTCTCTCCTCATTGCCTTCCACCATCTGGATTTCCTCGATCTCTCCTCCTGGTTGCATCTCCGCCTTCTCCTTGCCCTTATCCATCATCGCCATTTCCTCTTTTGACCTCGAGCTCCCAGGTCTGCTCGGTATTTCGTCTCCTCCTTTCACTTGCCTCTTGGCTAACTGTCGGTTATTGCTCACTGTAGTTTGATAGCAACTTCGGGATGTAAGCTGGTTCCCTGCGACCTCACCAACGTGTTCACCCAAAGGATACTTGATCGTCACATGGTACGTTGACACGACCACCTGGAAAGCGTTTAAGCTCGTTCTCCCCATAATAATATTATACGATGATTCAGCTCCGACCACCACAAATCTAACCATCCTAACCTTCCAGGTCACTCATTTTCCCAAAGCCACAGATAGACTTACCTCTGCCATTGGCATAACTTCCCCGCCATTAAAATCGTACAGGGCCGTAGCCACCGGCTTCAATTCCACATTCAACTCCCCGTTGATTTAGACAAAACAATCATAGAAGATGACATCGACCGAACTTCCCGTGTCTATAAATACTATTTTCACATCAAACCGCAACCTCCACCGTGATCACCCAGGCATCATTATGAGGTATCACTACCCCTTCTGCATCCTCCGCTCGAAAACTAATCTCCGGTACTCGGGCCGTGATGCCCACTTCCTCTCTCTTCCTCTTCATCGCTCGAACATGCCGTCTCCTAGCATTGTTCGAGTCCCCATCTATCGGTCCACCCGAGATCATATATATCGTGCCTCTTTTCACCTAGCCTCCCTCTCCTTGCCTCTCTCGTTCTCTACTTCCTCGTCTTCTCTTTCCCTCATCTCTCTTTCGACCATCTCGAACTCCTCGAGCAACCTCCTCATCATCTTCATCGCGATCACTCCTCTCCACCGACTCCTCACGGCACCTCCTCTTCTCTTTCCCCCTCACTTGATCCTGGTAAATGAACTCCTTAAGATGCCCTGCCCGAATAAGACGCTCGATTTCATCTTTGAGGTGTCGATAATGCTCGATGGTATGGCCATAGTCTCTGTGGAAGCGGCAATATCTCCTCGACTGAGGTTGAGTTGGCCCCTCAAACCTCGACCTAGGCCACGTCACATCTTTTCCATCGATCCCCTTCTCCATAGTCACCAAGACTTCAGCCACATTTGCATTCAACGGGGTATAATCATGGAACCTCTTCCCTCCAAAGATAGGCCGATCCTTCCACCTGTCCTCACGCCCTCGATCCTGCTTAGCTCGCCCCTCCCTCCTGGGCGAGCCTCTCCTTTTAGGCGAAACTGCCTTCTTCTTATTTGGCTCCACACGACCCAATTCCTCCAACTTGGCAAACTCCACCTCAGTCTCCTCGAGGTTAATATATTTTCTGCACCTTTTTAACACCTCATCATAAGTACGAGCAGGGGTCTTGGCCAAAGAAGTCCGACATGGCCCCGCTCATAAACTCCTAATCAGTCCTCCTGCCTTAACCTCATCGACCGCCGTCGGGATCTCTAAACAAGCCTGGTTGTATCGGGCTATATATTTGCATAGTGACTCCTCCTCGCCCCACCTCATCGCCATCAGGGTTAAGTACGTCTTCTCCTGGGCCACCGCGCTTGAATATTGATTTATCAACTTCTCTGCGAAATCTTCAAAATGTGCAATCGAGCCTGGGGAAAGCTACTGAAACCAATCAAGGGCTCCTTCCCTCAGGGTCGATAAGAATGCCCTGCAACTAATGGGGTCAGTATAACCATGTAACACAGCCATATTTTCAAATGTCCTCACATGCCTCGACAGGTCAGAAGTCCCATCGAACACCAAGTTAGGATCCTTGAATCTAGCTGGCAAGGGTGCGGCTAATATATCCCTCGAGAACGGGTGTCCTCGAGCACGTCTCTCCGTTCGACCATCCATCTTGGCCTGCAGTTGACGCAGTTGCTCAGCCATTCTCTTCATCTCTCGATCATGTGGGGCTCCACCTCCCCCCTAACAGGATTCATCTTCCTCCGTGTTCTGGTGTGCCTCTGCCACAGTGGTCGGTACTGTGGTGGCTCGAGAGAGGCTATTTGTGACCTGTTGTACCGCCTGCTCAGCCACATCCGCCACCATTTGCTGCATCTCCTGTCTGATCATCACCACTTGCTGACCAGGGCGTTGCTCTCCCGCTTGCGGCGGCGCTCTACTCTGTACCACCGGTCCCGTGGGTTGTGCCTCCACTGGATTCGGCTGCGGCAGCGGAGGCATCATCACCACGAATGCTGCGCGAGTTTCTTGGGCGCAACTAGGGCCCGCGTCTCCTCCAGGGATCGCCAGTGACGTAACCACACCCTGGGGGGCAGGCACAGGCGTGATCGGCATTTGGGAAGGGCCGGAGAAACCCGGAAAAGGGCCAAGCCCCATCGGCCTCTCCGTCGTCCACGCTTCGTCGAACGACTGCTGTAAATTAACCTTGGGAATTCCGTCCGCAATAACTACAGAGCTCAATACCTCACAACACCGCTTTTTGAACGAAAGTCCCCACAGACGGCGCCAAATGGTAACACAAAACTTCCCGACCGGCTAGAACTCGAATAATCGCCTTCCTTCTTGCCGGTTGAACGTCGTGCACCTACAAAGAACTCTCACACCAAAGGGGTTTTCCGGTGAAGAGCCTCTGAATCTTAAGTCAGTATATATTCAATCAATTCTCAAGAGTGAGTAGTAGAATGATCGTGTTAAGGAAGGAAGGCTCACCCCCTTTATATAGAGGTGAGATACCTGACTTAATAGCTGCCCGGATAAGATGAGTTGTCTGCCCAAGCTCCCCGTCCGTACTCTGACACGCTGCACACATGTCAGAGGTGGCGCGGGACGTTGGGAGCTATTAGAGGTGGTTGTCGCTATCAACCAATACGTTCTCGACACGTGTCTTTCTACACATGGAGTGAATATTCTCCTGAAATTCTGTTAGAGGCTCTCACACGCGCCTATGACTAGGCCTATCAGTGGAGTGTTAGGTCCGCGAGGTGATCGACCGGTTGAGGTCGACTGCTTGACTGGTCGACTGACTGAATGGTCGATCTTCCCGCCGCTTGGCTCGGCGTCTTCATAGTTCAGCTCTCTCGACCGGTTTAGCCCTGTGTGTATAATATCCTATATCAAATTAAAAAAAGTTAATAATATATTTATTTCAATATTTTGTAGTAGTACTTAAATATTAATATTTAATAATAAATGTTAATAATGAAATTAAATATTAACATTTATTAAAATTAAATTTATTTATTAATATAATTTATAATAATATATATTAAAAATTATATTAGTAATTAGTATAATTATGATACTAATTGCTATATTAGTATAAATTAGTATTTAGGATAATTTTACTAACTACTATATTAGTATATATTAGTATAATATCAGTATTTAGGATAATTATTGTTATAAAATAATAGTATAAAATTAAATTAATGATAATATAAAAATTATATTAGTATAAATTATTAAGTGATATATTAGAATGAATTATCTTATAAAACTTATTTTACTAGTATTATGTTAGATTAGTTAAAAAAATTATAAATTTCTATTACTATGTTAGAAGTTATAATTGATTATTTTATAAAAATTATTAACATATATGGTAATATATTACAGGGGTCACTCGAAGATTTTGAAGGAGACGGTGTTGATTACGGATGTTGTTTCGCTACATGTGACCTATTTAATAGTTGTGATGAATCTGTGGAATGGGCAAAAGACATTGCAATTATATGGGATTTCCAATTGGTCATCTCGAGATATTTAGAAAAAGGAGGAAAAGAGTTGAGGTGTCATCGAGGGGAACGTTACAGATGTACTGCAGGAAAAGTAAGAAATTTCGTTAAGGTTGTTATAAGACGTTCGAAAATAAAAGCGACCGGATGCCCTTTAATGATAAACGTCGAACTTGAAGCAACATCCAAATAATTTTATATCTCGGTTCCTTTAGATGGCGTGAAGGGAATGCATAATCATGCGTTGGCTGTGAATCCCGAGGGTCATCGATAGATGAGCAGACTCAACGATCCATCCAGAGAGATTGTACGTGATATGAGTTCTGCTCAGGCAAAACCGACAGAAATTCTGGCTGAGATTCAGGATAAAAACTCAGTGGACAACACGACTATCCGACAAGTGTATAATTATAAAACCAAATTGCGGAAAGAAAGTTTGGAGGGTAGAGATGTGGCTGGGCAACTTCTGCATTTGGCTACAGCCAACAACTACATAGTTTACACAGATGTTGATCCGAACACACAGGTGTTGACACGTGTGTTTATGTCGCATCCACAAGCAGCCAGTCTATTCCGGACATATTACTGGTATATCAGTATAGATTCCACGTACTATACCAACAGGTATGTTACATTACTTTATAAATAGACAGTTGAATGTGAATCTTAATTTAATTTTATGTTTGATTGAGTAAGTTTTTTTATTGTATGTTTTATCTTCTTGTTACAGGTACCATGTGCCGTTGGTGAAGATGGTTGGCATGACGCCGTGTAACAGGAACTTCTTAATTGCGTATGCAATTATGAAGGACGAGAGTGCGTACAGCTATGACTGGGTCCTACAGCGGTTGAGATTTCTGCGAGGGCCTGATTTAAAACCTTCGGTCATTGTCACTGACAGTGAGTTGGGGTTGATTACTCATATCCACACGAATTTCCCATAGTCGGCCCACTTACTGTGCATGTGGCATATCAACAAGGATGTGGATGACAGGGTGTATAGAATAACATCAAAAAATAAGGTCTTCGCTGGTAAGTTCACGCACGACAAATGGAAGAAGGTTGTCGAGACGAGCACGTTGGCCAAATACAAAAATGTCATGGATGATATGAATGTTACATACATGGCATTTCCTTGTATGCCAGAATATTTGGAAGAGACATGGTTAGTCCACAAGGAGAAATTTGTCAGAGCGTGGACGAACACTTTTTTTACATTTTGGCAACACGACGACGTGTAGGGTGAAAAGTGCCCACGCTACGTTGAAGAGGTGGCTGAACACGTCGACCGGTTCGCTCGACACGGTGTGGGAGAAGATTCACAAGGAGATTGAGTCTCAACTGAGTCAAGTCAGGTATATTACTTAATTTATACATATTTACTGTATATTACTGCATTCATTATAAGTTTTATTTGGGTCTAATGTTATGTAATGTATTACCAAGGACACGTTGGAGTCTTCGAGACTTAGGATGCATACGGGTTACCATGGATTCCCTTTCGCGCAGTTGAGATTACGGGTTTCGTATTATTGTTTGGATCTATTGAATGATGAGTTTTAGAGGATGCGAGACTTGAGCGAAGATGTTTTGGATCGCTGCGGATGTTTACTGAGTTACACTCATGGGCTTCTTTGTGCCTGTCAGCTAAATGGGGCATACACTATGGGTATGGAAATTACACCCGACATGATTAACGAGTTCTGGAGCACACTGGTGGTGAAGGTGTCAGGTACAATTGCGATGTTGAGTGTGTTGTTTAATTTTTTCACGTATTCTTTCTTATTATAATTAATTAAAGAGTGTGTTGTTTAGTTTTTTTATATTTTTTTTTTAACGGACAGGTCACCAGAGTGCATTGATGGAGGCTTGCATTGGAGGTTGAAGAGGTCGATCCTGCAACGTTGAGGTACGTTACTCAGTTCATGGACTCTCAACTTCACCTTGACCAACAAGGTTACACAGAACCTCCAGTGAAGGAAAATCTGAGAGGTCGGCCCAAGAAGCCCAATTCAACAAAGCGCGATCCATCCAAATGGGAGTACAGTCAAAGAGGCCGTAAAAGCAGTTCTTCCTATGCTCCATCGCTGTCGAAGTACATGGATACAGTTCTCCGGGTTGGGTGTAAGAGCACTTCTTCGTGTGCTCCATCGATCTGAGAGTACAGGGAAAGAGGTCGTCCGGTGGGGCGTAAGAGCACGTTTCGTGTGCACCGACAAGCTCGTCTTCTCAACCTTCTGATGATCCGACATGTTCTTTTTATTTTTTTGTTTATCTGAACGATAACTAATCATGTTTGTAAATTCGATTATTTAAATTATGACGTGAAATTATTCTGATACGGAGACTTTTTCGATGCCCTTCTGTGAATATCGATATTGTGACAGCATTCCCTACGTAGTTCATCCCTACTTATAGAGCTATCTGGATGTGACGCCGGATGGGAACTGCACATTTCGGGTGGTGGCGAGTTACGTGTATAGGGACCAGGATATGTGGCGATACGTCAGAAACAACATGGAAAATGAGATTTCAGCAAACAGACAGCGGTGCAATCATGTGTATTACTACGCCCTCGATGCCACAACCAACTGGATAAGATGGGAAGAGGGCGCTTGCGGCGAGGAGCATTGAATGGAAGGTTTGGGCGACCTATTTACAATTGATACACTGTTTAATGCAGTTGTCATGTTGTTAGGCAAGGGTGACAGTGATGACAATATCGACTGGTTTAGTATGACATTCTTCCCGCTGCACGCACCATCCACCGCTACGGGACCTGAACATGAGATCATAATAGGTCATCTTGGTTCTTACAAACACTACATTTGTCTAAATTTGTCATCTGATTCTCCATTACCCCATGTATATGATTATTGGAATAAATACCAAGATGGGACAATTGCAGAATATGTTAATTTGTACTAGAGGAGGATCCAATTGTGACGTCTTATTCGTAGTACAACTGGATCGTGATATATTATGATATTCGACTTATGTGTGTTACGATCGATGACATTCTGACATTCATCATATTTTCATGCATTATGGGTGATATATTTAGCCGTGTTTATCGTGGGATTGTGCACCGTTTTCTTTATTAATCTATGACAGAGGTACATTTGTCGTTGATTTTACAGGAAAAATATACCCGGAAAAACGTTAAAGATTGAATCGGGATGAAAAACGATGAAAACAAGGTGCAGATGATCACACGAATCGTGTGAGTAGGTGAAACGAGTCGTGTGGTGAGAAAAGATGAATAATTTGAGGAACTTTTGCTCCGGATTTTTCACATGACTCGTGTGTCATGTGACACGACTCGTGTGACAGCACACGACTCGTGTGACCCGGTCGTGTGAGGGGTCGTGTGAACCTGGGAGTCGGCTGAAAATTCTAGGAAAGTCACACGACTCGTGTGGCATGTGACACGAGTCGTGTGACGCGCAGACAAGGCAGCAAGAAATAGGATTCTACGCGATTTTCTTCCCTTTTTCGACCCATAATTGCCCTACAATATATAAAGAACTTGAAGAACATGGTTTTGGGACTTTTGACACCATTGGAGGCCTAGAAAAAGCACGAAACACACGAGGGATTCGAGGAAGTCAAGATTGAAGATTTTAGTATAACATTTAGAAATAGAATAAAATGAACAAACAACAAATAAAAAAACAAACACAGTTTAACTAAAATTCACTTATACGTACAACAAAGTCCAAAATATAATATATAAAAATAAAAAATAAAACATTCAGTCCATCACCGTTGCGCCCTATCCCAATCGGCATTAAGTAGGTTCAGCTCATGTTCAAATTGCGCAGCCAACTTAGAACTATCACTCTCCAATCGCCGCAGCTGGTTTGCCCACACGGATTGGTACCGTCTGACCCACTACACAAAATAGAAGAATTAAAATATATGATCACATATAAATTATAAAAAAAATGTAATGACAGAATATTAACTAAATTTCAGTAAACGACTTACATAATCGTAGTTAGCGCGCATGGACCGCGTCGGCGTTCGGCCGAGTCTCAAGCAGGAGTCTAGGATGAGAAGTCCTCTCATACCATCCTAGATAGTCCTGATGGGTTTGCCCTCGGTCATCTATGGGGGTCTCCGTAAAATCAAACAAGTGCAGAGAATGAGGGACCGGGAACTGGTTCCAGCTATCTTCAGCGACATTACCAGCATGCTCAACCTTGTACGACTTAGACTGCCAAGGCTTATTTACTTATGTCGGACGGTAAATGCCAGGAGGGATAATCTGGACGTAACACAACTGACGCAAACACCGTAGAGGCATGTACGACTCCACAATATCTCGGTACCTAAGGTATCCAAAATAGAGGGTCCTAGGCTCTACCTCATGTAGCTTGCGCTCGTATGGCAGCCAGTTCACATGTTCACAATTGCATAAAAAATCATTTATTGAAACAATTCGATTATTCCAAATAACTTTCACCTAAATGTAAATAAAATAACTTAACGTACATCGGCAGCGGTGAGAATGTCAAGTCGCCTCCGGAAATCCTCGAGACGCGCCTCTATCCTTTCTGGGACGGAGGTGTGTTTATTATGTTTTTGTGCTTATTTTCGTGTGTTATAT
>CACSLK010034108.1:11217851-11230628 GCA_902706635.1 Striga hermonthica | reverse complement strand
AAAAAAAAAAAAATCATCATCATCTTCAACCACGAGTCCACAAAGCAAAGAGTGAAGAGAGGAAAAGAAAGCCATGGCCAATAAGGAGATGAAGGACAAGATCGATAATCTCGATGTCCAAATCCGTGGCATGAGCGAAGCCATCGACACGCTGGGCGAAGGGCTTGATAATACGAAGGCGACGGTGCAAGATCTGATGGAAACCATGAATAGGCGCTTCGACGAGATGGCACGCAACGTGCTTACACGCCTACGACCACCAAGGCAGCACGAACGCGAGCAAGAGCGATGCCATGAGGACCAGGAACGACGTTACAGAGGGTACGAACGCGAGGATGACTTCAACCGACAGTCCCAGGCGTCCAACTATCGCGAGCGACGTGTACCCGACAAGTCGCGCATCACGTTAGCCACGTTCACGGGCAGCGATCCAGACGCATGGCTCAACAGGGCGATGCAATATTTTGAGCTCAACAAAACCGATGGTCCAGATCGTGTAAGGTATGCAACTTATTATCTTGATGGTGAGGCCAATGTATGGTGGCAATGGCTCACAAGGATCTATCGCAAGCGACAGCAAATTATCACTTGGGATGTCTTTGAGAAGAAGTTGCTAACACGTTTCGGTACGACCAATTATCATAACTACAACGAGGCACTTACACGCTACGACAGATAGGCAGCTTGCGCGAATATATCAAAGAGTTCGAACGTCTAGCATGCTGCGTGCAAGATTGGCCCGAAGACGCATTGGTGGGCGCTTTCATCGGCGGCCTTAAGTTCGATCTAGCCGCAGAGGTTCGATTGGAGCGGCCAGATACCATGCACGCCGCTATGGGGGTTGCCCAACGACGCGAAGATCACCTAGTCGCAACACGAAGGGGACGGGCGGACGGCCGTTTCACCGATATACGTCGCACGGGCCCGAGCCAAGCGACTGCAGGCGCACGACCGGCCATCAGCGCTCGACCACCAGGGCCAGTAGTCAGGCAGCTCTCGCCCGAGGAGGTCAAACGCCGGCGTGAGAAAGGCCTATGTTTTAAGTGCGAAGAAAAGTTCACACCAGGCCATTAATGTAAGCAGGCTTTTGTGATTGAAGTTGCCAATTCCGATGAAGAAGAATCTAAGGTCGAGGAAGAGCCAAGGCAGGAGGATGAGGGTGAAGTGCTCGAGGAAGAAGCTGAAATCTCGTTACACGCAATGGCTGGGATCAGAGGGTCAAGGACGATGCGACTACTAGCTTGGGTCAAGGATCGACGAGTAATCGTACTCGTAGACAACGGGTCGTCACACAACTTTATTAATGCCAACCTGTCTCAGAAGCTGAAGTTGCCAACGATGAAGATTGAGCCCTTTGATGTTCGAGTAGCTAATGGTGAGAGACTGCAATGTACTGAGTCTTTTCGTAAGGTGCCAATCAATCCAAGGGGTTACTGTAAAGGCTGATCTCTATGCTCTACCCCTGGTCGGACCAGACGTCGTTCTAGGAGTGCAATGGCTCGAAGGATTAGGCAAGGTGACCACCGACTACCGAACTAGGATAATGGAGTTCAATTCTGGGGGTCAACAAGTCACTCTGAGCCCGGGAACTGAGAAAGGTGCCAAAGAAGTTGGATTGAAGAGCATTGAAAGAGTTTGGCGAGGTGGCGGCCAAATTTTTGCAGTAGTAGTCGAGAATACTGGGGCACACATGGGCAAAGACGAGCAGCAGCAGGGAGATGTGCGCGAGCTTCTCGAAGAGTTTGAGGGAGTACTGGGCGAGCCTAAGGGACTACCACCCCACCGAGAGTTTGATCATCGCATACCTCTAGTCAATGAGAAGCATGTCGTACACGTCCACCCTTATAGGTACGCTCACTTTCAGAAAACTGAGATCGAACGGCAAGTAGCTGAGATGCTAGAGTCTGGTTTAATTCAGCATAGTTTGAGTCCATTCTCATCACCAGTATTATTGGCTAAGAAGAAAGATGGTACGTGGAGGTTTTGTACTGACTATCGGGCTCTGAATGCCGCAACTATCAAGGATCGATTTCTTATTCCTAGCGTCGACGACATGCTCGATGAGTTAGCAGGATCACGCTATTTCTCAAAGCTCGACCTGAGAGTTGGTTATCATCAGATCCGACTCCACCAGGCTGATATTCCGAAGACAGCTTTCCGTACGCATCAAGGGCACTACGAGTATCTAGTGATGCCCTTCGGATTGTGCAACGCCCCATCAACTTTTCAGTTTGCTATGAATTCCATCTTCAAGGAGTGTCTACGTAAGTTTGTTCTAGTCTTCTTTGATGATATCTTGATATATTCGAAGTCATGGGCTGAACATCTGGAGCATTTAAGAGTGGTGCTCGAAATCTTGGAGGCTAACTCATTTCACATCAAGCCGTCCAAGTGTTCGTTCGGGCAAGAGATGGTTGAGTACCTAGGTCATTTTATATCATATGATGACGTGAAGGTTGATCCACGTAAGATAGAGGCTATGGTCGACTGGCCTAAGCCAACCAGTCTCACGCAGCTCCAAGGATTCCTAGGGCTCACGGGATACTACAGGAAGTTTGTGAAGGATTATGGGACCATCGCCAAACCACTTACGGAGATGACCAAGAAAGGCGGGTTCATATGGATCAAGGCTAGCGATGAGGCATTTTAGAAGCTAAAAGGCACAATGACTACGACGTCAGTATTCGCCATGCCAAGGTTTGATGTCTTGTTTGAGGTACACACAGATGCGAGCGACATTGGGATTGGAGCTGTGCTAGTGCAGGAAGGACGACCATTGGCCTATCTTAGCAAAGCACTGGGCACAACTCAACTGGGATTATCTGTGTACGTGAAGGAGATACTAGCAGTTGTCGAGGTTGTGAGGTGTTGGAGGCCCTATCTGTTGGGGCGACATTTTCGAATTGTGACCGACCAGCAACCGCTAAAGAATCTACTTGAGCAGAGGATCGTGACATCTGAGCAGCAAAAGTTTGTCTCGAAACACATGGGATTTGACTTTGAGATAGTCTACCGGCCGGGTCGATAGAATGCCGTGGCCGATGCACTATCCCGACGGACGGACGTAGCCGAGCTCGCGGCAATCACCGGGCCAACATGGACTATTTGGGAAGAGGTTCGGAAGGCGCAAGAGGAGGATACTTATTGCCAGGAGTTGCGCCTAAAAATTGAAGTAGGAGAAATCACTGCAGATCACGAGCTGCAAAATGGCCTACTACTACATCGAGGCCGAGTAGTCATTCCTGACAGTGGCCAACTACGCGAGAAGATCATGCAGCACTTCCACGATTCTAAAATTGGAGGTCACTCAGGTATCTATCGCACATGGATGAGAATAGCTAATACTTTCTTCTGGCCAGGACAGCAGAACACGGTTCGGGACTACATCGCACGATGCGACGACTGTCAGCGCACTAAGGCTGATTCATGACGACCAAGTGGACTGCTGCAACCTCTGCCAGTACCTGAGTCAGTTTGGGAAGACATCACTATGGATTTTATTGAGGGGTTGCCAAATTCTAATGGGTTCAACGGTATCATGGTTGTGGTGGATCGATTAACGAAGTATGCTCATTTCATACCGATCACCCATCCCTATACTGCAAAGTTAATTGCCAGATTATTTGTGGAGTATGTAATGAAGCTGCATGGGGCACCACGTTTGATTGTTTCTGACCGAGACTGGATCTTTATGAGCAGCTTTTGGTCTAAATTTTTCATGCTACAAGGAACTAAGTTATCGATGAGCTCAACCTACCACCCACACACAGATGGGCAAACTGAGGTAACTAACCGAACTCTTGAGCAGTACTTAAGGTGCTATGTCCATCAATTTCCAAAGAAGTGGGAAAACTTTCTGCCCTGGGCTGAGTATTGGTACAATACCACTTATCATGAGTCAACTAAGATGATGCCATTCGAGCTGGTATATGGGCGTAAACCTCCAACATTGGTCAATTATTCGGAGGGAAGTACGGTCAACGATGAGGTTGGTCGGGAACTTGAGGAGCGAGATTTGATGTTGCGAGAGTTAAAGAAAAATCTCGAGGGTTGATTAATCGAACCAAGGCTTTTACAAATGGTAAGAGACGTGAGGAAAGCTTTACACCGGGAGAATATGTTTACTTGAAGCTACGACCTTTCAGGCAGCGCACGATAGCACAAAGGGCAGGGACCAAGCTACGGGTTCGCTATTATGGGCCATATCAGATTCTGAAGCGCATTGGTCAAGTAGCTTATCGTAACTGCCAGAGAATTCGTTAATCCATCCAGTTATCCATGTCTCGCAGCTCAAGAGAAGCCTAGGAGAAGCACACAAGTATTTTGAGGAGTTACCAGCCACTACGACTGATGGAAGGATCATTGTACGCCCAAGGCGTGCGATCGAATATCGCAAATTCAGGAAAGCTGGGCGCTACCGCTGGGAGGTACTAGTTGACTCGGAAGAGTTGCCGCCTGAAGAAGCCACATGGGTAGATCTTGATGAGATACGCGATCAGTTCCCGAGTTTTATCCTTGAGGACAAGGAATCGCTTGAAGGGGACGAGAATGATGCGGAAGTGGCTAGGCAGCTCAAGAATGTCGCAAGTCGCGCCTACCATGCACGCAAAAGGATGGCACGGGGCACAGGCGAGACGCACATCCTGGAGCAGGGTACGCGCACGAAGCGCGAAAGTATCCAGAAGACGGGCATGGACGCACGAGCACGACGGGCGTGCGAGATGGGCGAGCAGGCGCTAGCTGGCGAGGGCGTGCGACACGCACAGCCGACGGGCACAACGGGCGTGAGTGCGGGGGAAGTGTGCGCGAGGCGCGAGACCGCAGTCCTCGAGGCAAGCTGACTGGCGGTGATTCACGCGCACGATAAGGCGGCCGAAGACTGAAATGCACGCGAGGCGCGCGAAGGGACCGAACGCGCGGAGCACAAGGCCTCATGCCTTGAGGCATGCGGAGAGGCGGGCAGTCACGCGCACAAGGCAGGCGCGCAGGGCAATGGCATGCGCCCCACACCAGGCGGCAGCATACGTGCGATTGGAGGCGGTGCCCTAGTCCTCGAGGACTAGGGTCAAGGAAGGCGGCGCGTAAGTAAGGCGGTGGGCGTGGGCGGCCGAGAGAGAAACAGAGAGATCCTTGGAGTGCAAGCCAAGAATATAGTTTCCATCTTGCATTATGATATCTAGATTAATTAGGTTACTTTATATTTTATTGCTTTATTAGTTCCCTAGGTAGAATAGGATTAGACATATTTTGTGTCTATATAAAGGCCCCTTCTCCATGTTATTTTTCATCATGAATTTTATGAATAGAAATCTAAACTTTTGTTCTTCCACTTTGCTTTAGTTTTTTACCAAATTCTGTTGCAATTTTATTCGTTCCTAGAGGCGCTGTTGTGGCTCGAAGAACACCTATCGGCGATTCAAGGCGCGGGTTAGTGGCTTATCGGCAGTCGGAACACACGATCTTCATCAGAGAGTCCATCAGCTGCGCCGCCCGCGCGCGCGGAACAGCCCGCGACCTCGCGAGTGTGCTGCCTAGCGCCCGCGCCCAGCGGCCCAGCCCGCGACTGCGCGAGTGCTGTACCCTGCCAGCACATGCCAACTCTCGAGCTCGCGGAAATATTGGAGACCTCGCGAGTTTTTTACTAAATGTGCGTGTTTTAGTGTATGTTTGTGGTGTAGCTATAAATAGACATATTGCTTTGTATTTTTTAACAATTCCTCATTTTGCTAAATTTTTCTTTTTAGTTTTTTTTCCTCTCTTCTCTCTCTAAGGTCCAATACCCTATATTGTAATATTTCTCCATCAAGATTACAACTTTTCAACTTATTTCTTCCCGTGGATGCACTAGAGACTTGGAGACTTCGTTTAAGGTTCATGATATTGTAAGTATTGCTCGTCTTTACTTAATGGATTTATTTTAGGGTTAAGATAGGCACGTACATGAGTCGATTATGCTATCATCCTCATAGGATAGGGTTTATGTGATATTGTTATTGATTGCGTGAGCAAGAATTGATTGAAAGGTTAATTGATCACGAGTGACTTTCGCTTGGTTGCATATTCCCGAACCTATGAGTGCCTTCTTTCCATCTCGGGTCTAGGAGTATCTTGTTATTTTTCTCTTTATTTTCCTTTTTCTTGCAATTTGAGGTCTTGCTCGCGATAAATTGTGAATCTTGCTTTCGTTTTAGTCTAAATTGCGTTCTTAGCTTAATCCGGACCCCCATATTGCGAGTAGAGTGTTTAGGATTTTTATTTTCTTTTCTTGTATGAGTCAATCGTTGTTTGAATCCGTGTCCGAATAGTCTTCCTTTGAGAACGACACGAGTCCGGGTAACTCGGTTACCAATTGCCGAAAAATACTACAAACAAAATGTGCTCCACAAGGCTGATCGGGCCTCACAGTTAGGCAGGAGGGTCATACGTGCATGCGTGGGTCGGAGGGTGGGAAAATATTCGTATATCCAGGACTACAGGAGAGTTAAGCAGCCGTACAGTCATGAACATTCCCCCCTGCTGGCAATACCCAACTCTCTGTACAGGTACGCCAGTGCAGCGGAGCCCCATGAGTAAGTCCCAATTCTCTGCACGTCGTCCAATAGCTTGTTCAGGACTTTGGGACTGACCCTATTACCACTCTTGTCTGTAAACAAGGTGGTACCAAGCATAACGTACATCCAGCCAGCTGCCACATGCTGATCCGACCTATTTGCGTCGTGCTTCTTCAATGCATCAATAACGGCGCCTTGGGTCACCGAACCGTGATCGAAGAACTTGTCCTTCAAATCAGACTAGTCCACCCCCAGGAGCTCCATGCAGTTCGTCTGGCATGTGAGGGTGTCGGGGTCCGCGGTGACTACCGTTCCTTCTACAGGAATCCCTAATATCGCCCTCACGTCGTGCAGCAGTATACTCATTTCACCAAAAGACATGTGAAACGAGTTCGTATCCGGCTGCCAGTGCTCCACAAATGCACTGTGAAGTGGAGTGTCGACGTGAGTATGCATACATAAGGCCAAATGTGACATCTCGGTGCCACAGATCAGGTCGCGCAGAGGCGGATGCATCTGTCCGAGCCACTCTTTTAAAATGTCGTACGCTGCTATTCTATTTTTGGCATTTCAACATGCCTCTGAAGACTCCATCCCACATGCGAGAGGCTACGTGCCCTAGAAAGCTAGGGGTAACACTCCCGTCAATATGGCCACCGGGCATTGGGCCTTTAACGATCCAGTCGTCATTCTTAGTTCGTTTGCTACTCGCACCTGTATTAGAATAGAACAATCAATATATATACGACTGACATTATAGGGTATGACATTTCTCTAAATGTTAACTCAATAATAGATACGACCGACAATGTTTTATTTTAATTATTATATTTAAAATTTTCATATATATTTAAGTTACAAAATACAGAGAATATAAACAACCATATTTTCATTTTTAATCACATTTTAATTTTTTTATTTTTGATTTACAAAATAAAAAATAAAAATAATGTACATTAATTTGCTTATCTAATAATTTAAATAGACTATTTTACCGTACAGATAGTCCAATTTATAAAATAATACTTTTTTATGACTACAATATTGTTTATAAGGCCCAATATTGGACAAATAATTTTAGCAAGTGAATATATACCACATTGAAAATACACAAACAATTCCTCTCTTTCCATGGGAGCCCTGATTACCCGCGGCGCCGGAGTGTAGGATTGTCACTGTTGCTGGCCGTTCTTCAGTAGAGAGTTTATCTCTCTTTCCTTTCCTCTCCCTCCAGCTTTTCGTTCTTTGTTTTCCTTTCTCACTTTTTTCTTTTCTGGATTTCTAGGGTTCCCTCAAGGCTGTCGAAGATTTGCAATTTCTTGCTGTCTCTTTAGGGCTAATATCTCCTCGGTGGAATCATGGAAGAAGAAGTTGTTCATAAACTAATGGCATTTCAGCTATCCTCTAGAGAAGCTAATCTCATCCCCATCGACTTGTCGGATACTCACAACAGTGCGGAAGTCTGCAAGCGTAGTCTATTTGGGAAAATTCATGGCCAAGAAATTGCTCAACTTCCAGGTCTCAGAAGGGCTATAAGAATTATCTGGCATCTCCGGTCCCCCGTCACAATCAGAGAAATCAGCCCTAATTACTTCCAATTTGTTTTTGAAAACATGGAGGATAAATTAAAAGTTAGTAAAGGCACAAGCTGGACTTTCGAAAACCAGTTCTTGATTCTTAAGGACTGGCAAGAAGATCTTCACGCTGATCATCCAATATTCAAAGATCTTGACTTATGGGTCCAAGTGTGGAACCTTCCTATCGACTGGTGTTCAACTGAGGTGGGCTCAAAAATAGGCAGTGTCTTCAATCAGGTGAAGAATGTCTCAATACCTCAGAGTGGTTGGCTTGCAGGTAAATGCATCAGACTGCTAGCTACGATTGACTTGAACCAGCCATTATTGAGATGTGCTACCTTAATGCTGCAAAACAGAAAAATCCTGGTGGATTTCAAATATGAGAAGCTAGTCAGTTTATGCTTCTATTGCGGTTTTCTAGGTCACCAAGACAGGAATTGTGTTTTGAGATCTGAAGAAATCAAACAAGGTACAGTTAAAGAAGGCCTATTTGGGGAATGGCTTAGAGCCCAAGACTACCCCCACTTCACCAGACTGCTTCTCATAATGTTAACTCAGAATCACCTAAACCCAGCAACAGTTCCCCCTCCAAACCTTCCCCACCAGATAAAACCTCATCCCTTGTCTCTAATTCAGATAATACACCCCTTTATTCCCCTCCTCCTCCAAAATCTCAGTTTACCCCTCACACTAAATCTTCTGACATCATTGAACCTTCACCTCTCCCTAACACCTTGAACTCTGATCAGTTCATGGTGGTTGATCCACTTTTCCCCTCAGTTAATCCTTTTCCTTCCACCCCTCAGCCCTCTGATTTAATCCCTATGCCCCCCATCTCTGTAATCTTACCCATCCCTCCTAAAGCTAAAACTTGGAAAAGAAAATCTAACCCTAAGCCCTCCATTAAAGCTATCACCCTCAAATCTCCATCCTCCATAGTCACAAGGGGCAAAAGACAACTTCCTATCAACCCATCCCCAGATGTAAACCTCTCATCTCAATCTAACCCCCCTTCTCCCCCTTCCAAAGTATCCAAAAAACAAAAACTTGCTCTGACAGTGGTGAGGGAGGCCAACCCAGAATGGCCCCACCCCCATCAATGAACTCCATATTCTGGAACTGTAGAGGGTTGGGTGGCCCCTCTACAGTCTCCCAACTCAAGGAGAGTTTGAGACTCCACACCCCAATTTTTACCTTCCTTTCAGAAACCAAAAAAAAATAATAATTTTGTTAAGACTGTCTGCAGAAACCTAGGTGTAGGAGATAATTGATCCTCTTTTGAACCCAATGGCAAGAGTGGAGGTCTTCTCCTTCTTTGGCACTCTTCCATTAAGGTTATTCAGATCCTTAAATGTTCCTTTTGCTTCCAAGTTCATTTTTGGGATCCTATTTTGCAAGCTTCCTGCTGGGGTATCTTCATCTATGCCACCACAGACCAGGCCACTAGAATTGAGCAGAGAGAGTTCCTTCTTCAGGAAAAGCAGAACTGGGGCAAATTTTGGTTTGTGGGTGGAGACTGGAATGAGATTGCAAGATCTGAAGAGAAAAAAGATGGCAAAGCTAGACCAGAATCTTCTTTCAGAAAGTTCAATGAATTCATCCATAATTTGGGAGGTCATGACCTGGGGATAATAGGGCACCCATTCACATGGGAGAACTGCAGAGCAGGTGAGGAACATGTGGAAGAAAGGATTGATAGAATTTTTGCCTCCATGGATTGGTCATCTTATTATGCCTCTGCCCAAGTTCACAATATCTTCAGATCTTCATCAGATCATTGCCTTCTTCTTATGAAAGCTCAACCTATTCAAAATCATCCAAAAAAGAGATTTCTTTTTGATAAAAGATGGCTCTCCAGACCTGGAATTCAAGAAGTTGTTGGCACAGCATGGTCTTCAACCCATGAGGGTACTCCTATGTTCAACCTTCAATCCAAGATCAAAAACACTAGAGTGGAACTTCTGAAATGGAGCAAGGACTTTAATTCTGACAGAAAAAAGAAAATCCAGCATCTTCAAAAAATGTTGGAGCAGCAAAGAAATCTTGGTAACAACAGGGATTGGAAAGTTTGGAGTGAATGCAAAAGGCAGCTCAACTTGGAGCTTACCCTAGAAGAGCAATACTGGAGCCAAATATCCAGAATAAGTTGGCTCCAAAATGGAGATAAGAATTCCAAGTATTTCCATGCCCAGACTGCTCAAAGAAGAAAACCCAACAGCATCTCGAAGATTTTCAAAGAAGATGGCACTCCTTGTTCCACTCTAGATGATATCACTAACTGTATTGAAGAATTTTACTCTCAGCTTTCTACCTCTGAAGGCTCTTCAGGAGGTAACCATCTGTTGAATAATATTAATCCAGTCATCACGGCAGACATGAACTCTGAGATATTAGCCCTAGTTGAGGAGGCATAAATTAAAGAATCTCTCTTCAGCATTGATGGTAGCAAAGCCCCGGGCCTTGATGGTATGACTTCTACCTTTCTCCATTGTTTTTGGGATACTATTAAGGCTGATTTTTGTGCCTCTGTCTCTAGTTTTTTTGAATCTGGTAGAATCCTTAAAAGCTTTAATCACTCTCTTATTACTCTCATCACTAAAATCCAGAACCCTATTTTTGTCTCTCATTATAGACCTATTAGTCTCTGTAGTGTTTTCTACAAGACTATTTCTAAAATTCTTGCTAATAGGCTTAAAAAATTGTTGCCTCTTTGCATTAGTGATAGTCAATCAACCTTCATTTCAGAAAGGAAAATTCTTGATAATGTTATTATTGCCCATGAATCTTTGCATTTTCTCAATAGGCATAGATCTGGCAATTCTTTTTATATGGCTATTAAATTAGATATGTCTAAAGCTTTTGATAGGGTTGAATGGCCTTGTGTCAGCCAAATCCTCTGTAAATTAGGGTTTCATTCTTCTTTTATTAATCTGATTATGGCTTGTCTTTCTTCTTCTTGCTTCTCCTTCAATATTAATGGGTCTCCCAAGGGTTTTGTTCAAGCCAGCAGAGGTATTAGACAGGGGGACCCCCTGTCCCCCTATATTTTCATCTTGATCTCTGAGATTTTCTCTAGCCTGATTAAAGCTGAAGTCTCCAATGGGAATTGGAAGGGTCTCAAAATCAGTAAAAATGGCCCTAACCTCACCCATATCCTTTTTGCAGATGATACCTTACTTTTTTCCCGAGCCTCTAATGACCAAGCTCTCCTGTTGCTGGAAATCCTTAACCAATACCATCTATTCACTGGTCAGCTTGTCAACCTCTCTAAATCTTCCATCTTCTTTAGTAAAAACACCCCTCCCCATATTCAAAGGCAAATCTGTAACACCCTCAATGGCATCTCTGTCCACACTTCTACTAAATACCTGGGATTACCTCTGGGGTTGGGAAAATCCAAAATTGATACTTTTTCTTATGTGGAGCACTCAGTGAAAAAAAGAATTTTGAACTGGAAATCCAAGTTTTTATCACCTGCAGGTAAAGAAGTCCTTATCAAATCTGTGGTGAATGCCCTGCCAATTTATTCAATGACTTGCTTCTTGATTCCAAAAGCCATCAAAGCTAGTATAGACAAAGCAGTTGCAGAGTTCTGGTGGAGCAACAATGAGCATAAGAAGAGCATCCACTGGAAACCTTGGAATATCATCACCTTGCCTAAGATTCAAGGAGGTTTGGGGTTTCAAGACATCCACATCATGAACAAAGCACTCATCACCAAGCAAATAGGGAGGATTCTTTCAAACCCCAACCTTTTGGTCAGCAAAGTTCTAAAGGCAAGGTACTTTCAGGGTGAAAGCTTCTTCAACATTAAAAAAAAGCAGAACAACTCTTGGTTATGGAACTGCTGGTTAGAGGTAAGGGACTCTCTGATGAAGAACAATCAGCATGGAAGATTGAGATTCGATATAAAAAATGGGAGGAATATTAACATCTGGAATCAACCATGGATCCCCTCTATTACTAAAATCACAAGTGCACAAGAACAGAGCAACCTTACCTGGGTCAGTGAGCTAATAGATGAGACTGGAAGGAGATGGAACATAGACACTCTTCATTCTATTTTTTCCCCCAGAAAATCTGAAGCCATCCTTCAAATCAAAGATCTTGATCCTAATGGTGAGGACAGACTTGTGTGGGATAATGATGGCAAATGCAAACCTCTATCTGTCTCTTCTGTTTACTCAAGCTTAATGAAAGATAAATTGAATACTCTTGACCTGGCAGAGAGCAGTAAAGATCAGAAAGGAGTAACTGGGATGAGGAAGAGAAGTTGGTCTCTCAAAATCCAAGGGAAACTGAAGCAATTCCTCTGGAAATGTGTGTCTAACACACTTCCTGTAACTGGCAACCTGTGGAGAAGGAAAATAGCCCTAGACACAACCTGTAAATGCTGTGGTGAAGATGTGGAAACAATAGAACACATTCTTTTGAATTGCCCTGTCTCTATTGCTGTCTGGAAATTGTCACCATTAAGCTGGGATGGTCAATCTTTAGACACTTCTTCATTCAAAGAATGGTGGACTCAAATTTGCTCTCTCAACCACTCTTCCACTTCTAATGATAGGCTTCAACTTACTGTGTACATCCTTTGGGAAATATGGAAAGCAAGGAATCTCTGGACCTTCCAAGGAATTAAAAAACCAGCT
>CACSLK010034108.1:11151657-11209581 GCA_902706635.1 Striga hermonthica | reverse complement strand
GGGGGGGGGGGGGAATGTAAAAGTACCACCTAGGTATAATTTATGAGGTTTTCTTAAATGTAGAAGAGCTAGTAATTATATATACAGATACTTTATCCGTATTCAAAATTTAATCCGACTTTAATTTAATCAGAATAATTCAGTCTTTTAAAGCGGCACTATAAAATTATGAAAGCGTGGAAAAATAAACAATTTTCGCGAGGTAGAATCATAAATAAATAAATTATTATAATTACTATTATTATTATTATTATTATTACCGAAAAATATCCGTTGGCCGTTTGACTATCTTCGTTTTCAGTACGGTTCTGGAGATTCATAAAATATCCGTACCGAGAATTGAACCGAACTGGACCGAACCGAAAATAATCGTACCGAACTGAGAAACCGAACAAGAACCGATTCCAATTCATAAAATCCATATATATATATATACACACTATATTTTTTGAAATCTATACACATTATGTATATGTTCATAAAACTATCATAAGTTATATTTCAAATTGAGTTAAGAAAAAAACATCCGCTTTTGAATGTTAGCAAAATTTAAAAACTGAAAAAATAATTATTTTATTTTGGTACTACATATGAAACACTATTAAATCTAAGATCTCATTTTCGAATTAATTTTTTGAAAAGAAAAATAAATTAATATACTCTTCCTATTACAAAAATTGATAGCCAACATTCAAATATTTTATTAAGAAAACCATTAAATATAACTTGATAAAATTTAAATTCCGAATGTTTGGAAATCGATATTATTTTTTTTTTCATAAACGATAGGAATCTCATAAAAAACGAAAGAAGAAGTTTGAGTACAAGGGCAAGGCCCTAATGCCGAAGGCTAATCCAGAGAGCTCTGTTATCATCCAACTCAGTAATCCGGAATTATTGGTCTAAACACCACGCATTAAGAGAGTTATCACCAGCACCGGCGCTATCAGCAATCACTCCGGTTCACACGACAACCGACCTCCGACCGAACACGAGCTGAACCAGACAAGCCGTTCAAAATCGAGGTGACCATAAACCAAGGTCGTCACACCCAAAGCAGGTGACAAGGCGCATACGTAGCTCACCTCGAAGTTGAGACAGAATCTCATAATTAACGCGGGACCCACTCACATGGCCGCCCTTCAAAAGCTACTCTACGAAAAAAGTTACCGTACACCTTGAGATACGGGCCCAAAAAGCTACTATAAATAGCATATTCATGTCCCTGTAAAAAGGATCGATCTTCGAACACTCAACATATATATAAAAATCGCGCCACCTTTCACCTCGGTTCACCTCGGACCGAGGCTATTGCTTGTGTCTTGAAGGCATATTGAATGTTAAAATCGCTCAAAATACACAACTAATCTCAATCTAATTCGTTGTTAACAATCACATAACAACAGATTGGCGCTAGAGGAATGGCCTCATAAGTTATTTGAGGTTAATCTTCAATCCTTGAACATCACAACCATTTCATTACAACAACCATGTCTCATTCAAATCATCGTGGTGGTCATACATCGCGAGATGGCCACAGCCGTAGCACCGCCCAATCTGCCAGACGTCAAACGACAGTCCCTAGTATACCAAATTATACTGCTCTGTTCCAAAATCCAGAGTTTGCACGTGGGTTCGCCGTCTTGATGGCTCAGACGACCCTTGGGACATCGATGACTGCCCCAGGGCATTCTATAAATCCGACGACTCCTGCTAACCCGTAAATTCTACCTACATGACATGACGGTGGCGGAACCACCTCTCACGCCACGTCTCAGCCTCGCAGTCGAACGTCGCAACCACACATGGCACGAACCACGCGCCATGCCGATGTCGCGCGTATTCCCCTGGTGATTCCTCATGAAGAGACGACCGAAAGCCAATCTGGACATTCACGGCGTTCCCCACCTCATGTACAGAACCGAGTCCATTCCAACCCAGCGCCAAAGGACCTTCGTCAACATATTGAGAGAAATTGAGCTCGTCAAGAAACCTCTGAGCTCGAAACGTTGCGACGAAGGATCGCCGAATTGGAGAGTCGGCAGAGAGCCCCAGAAGACCCCCCTCGGCGGGCCTCCACCTCGGCGCAAGTATATCTGGAAGCCGACTCTCCCCTCACACCTAAGCTCACTTCAGAGCCTGTGCCCGGGAAAGTTAAAGTCCCTCAAATCGAGTTGTACGATGGGACCTCGGATCCCGATTCTCACCTCGGTCATTATACATCATGGATGGACCTCGACAGAGCCTCGGACGCACTTCGGTGTCGCATGTTATCTCTTACGATGGGACCTCAAGCTCAAAAATAGTACCACTCTTTACCGCCTCATTCTATTTGGAAGTGGCAACAGCTGACGTCAGCCTTCCGATCTCATTTCATCGGGGCCCAAGTTTGTTTAGTTTCGAAAGAGTCTCTAGCAAATGTAACTCAAAAAGATGAAGAAAGTGTCAAGGATTATATCGCTCAATTTAATGACCGAGTTCAAAATATAGAGCCATGTCATCCCGAAACCCTACTTGTTATGGCTATCGCTGGGCTGAAACTGAATTCAATTTTTCGCTGGACATTATGCCAAAACTAGCCCAACACCTTTCAGGAATTCCTTGCCGGAGCTCAGCAACATATTATTGCCGAGGAAGCAATGTCGGTCCCCGACTTTAATTTTAATGCGAAGTCATCCAAGTCGGGAACCGATGATAGGAAGAAAATCAAGTCCTTTGACAAGCAAAACAAGGCTCAATTCCGAGGCTATCCTCGGGGAGACACCAACGACCCCGAGATCAGGGCTGCCCGCAAACAGTATGCCAACGACGTGAAATCTGGTTACCAAACCGTTTATTCCGCGGGGGCTGCCACCATCTATGAAGAAATTAAGGGAAAAGGTATTCTGCCCGATCTTAAACCACTTCGGATGCCTGAGGAAAAGTTAGATAAATCTCGATATTGCGACTATCACAAATCACCGGACACAACACTGACGAGTGTCTGAGCCTTTTAGCTGTTGTGTTGCGCTTAATCGGACACCCACAACTCAGGAAATTCTATCGCAATTCCGATGCTCAGAAACGAGGGCTGGGTCGTCAGATTGAACCATACGATGAAGACGAGGATGAGGACTGAGGCGCTGTGCCAAAACGAATCCGGCAAGGAGAAAAAGAAGTGTTCATCTTCACCTCGAGGATGCTCAATACTGAATCCATCGGAAATTCTCGAGGACTTAAACGAAGCCGATCTCCCAGCCCAATGCAAATCACCGTCCATCGAGTAAACACGATTAGTTCCCGAGGTGCCTCATCTCGTCGACAAATCAAAGCCTACGCTCGGCAAGCTTACAATTCGGGAAAGCATATTTTTACCACCGACCTGCGAGATGTTCTCAATGCCCGAAATTTCCCCATTACTTTCAACATGGAAGATGCGAATCACTTTGCACACCCTCATTCCGATGCGCTTGTCATTACCGTTCCGATATGTGGGATCCCAATCCATCATGGTCGATACCGGGGCCTACTCGAGTATTCAGATGCTGAAAGCCTTCTATAAAATGGGTCTTGACCCAGCAGATATCCGACCTTGCAATGATCAAATACAGGGGTTTAATGGGAGTATCTCAAGGCCCATCGGCAAAATAACCCTGCCTGTTCGATTTGGCACCCCCGAACACGTTACCAAACTCGTTATGGAGACCTTTAAAGTTCTTGACATCAACAATGAGTATAACGCTATCATCGGAATAACTGCTCTGTACAAACTTCGAGCTGTTGTCTCTATTTTTCATTATGCACTCAAATTCCCGACAACACGTGACGAAGGAACGCATTATGGAGATCAAAGGGAAGCTCGAGAACTCATTACTTTTGTACCCACCACCAGAGTCCACTCCATTGCTCCGATCGACGAAGAGAACTCCTGACCATCAACTACTTCGAACAACGGGACTGCCGAGGAACCGAATTCTGAAACCAATGTCCCTATCACCTGGGACCCCTTATCCGAAGATCGAGGAAGACGGCCTGGGAAAGAACCAGTCCAAGAAGAAGATTAACTAGACCCGAGAACTCACTTCAAAGAAAGAGTCGGAGTGATCGAGCCGAGCCCGGTGAAGAGGTCGAACTAATTTTTGTCGACGAACCAAAATGTCAGAAATCGTTACGTATTGGGAGTCACATCCAAGGACCTCTCCGGTCTGAACTTAGTTCATTTCTGAGGAACAATTCTGATGTTTTTGCGTGGAAACATGAGGATATGAAGGGGATTGAACCCGGTGTTGCTAGCCACAAGCTGAACCTCGACCGAACTATCAAACCAGTCATTCAAAAGCGAAGGAAATTGGGACCAGACCGCCAAAAAGCCTTACAGGAGGAAGTCAAGAAGCTCGTTGGCCGCGCGTCACGACGCGGCTAAATTAATATTTATATTTTTCCTTAACTTACTTCTACCAACTAGTAGTAGTAGCGAGCAAGGGTCGAACCCACAGGGAGTGTGAATCAAGTTGTGATATTCTTGTATTAATTGAATTATAAAAGCGATAAAAAATATGGGGGATTTGATTAAATAACTAGACTAACTAAAATAAACAAAATCTAAACAAAATAAATAAATTAAGAGAAATTTCTAGTTCACGGTTCCATCTACACCCTCGACTGACTCGTCTAATAAACTTTGGTATCAAATCTCACTATCTTATGAAATTACTAGCCTAGGTAACGACACGGTCTGTTACCCGAATTTTTTCTTATTTTTAATTTAACCGCGAGACGCTCTATGATTAAACCTGACTTCTTGTACAGTCTAGAAAACGCTTCTTAGATTTAATACAATCAGCCGCTTTACGAATTAGAAAAATAGGCTAGACTAAGTAGTGACGCGTTCGTTCACTTAAATAGGTCGTGTTATCCCCGGTAGTTACCATCTTCGGGATACCACTTGCAAATTAAACACATCAACAATTACGGATTGAAGGCCTAATTCAGGTGTAGTTATGTAAAGCCTAATCTAGGTGATCAATCTAAATCAAACTCAATACATCATGGTTAATTATTCAAAATAACACAAGCAATTCCAAAAAGATAATTAAATTATCAACCAAGAAAGTTAAATCAAACTTCATCAAGTCGTAGGGTTCAACTTCCCCGGAACTAGAAATAAAATCTACTCTAACATAATAAATAATGAAGAAAAGAGAAGAATAAAGTTATCTTTCTCGCGTGCAGGTGCGGCCTCCCTCCACGATTGATCGGGCTTCTTGCGTATTCCTCTCTTGCGGCGTTCTTTTTCTCTGTTCCCGTAACTCTGTGCGTATATATGTGGCGACGTCCTTTTTTTGCGTATATCTTCTCGTCAAAATAAAATATGCTACTTGCGGCTTTTTGAAATTGTATCCCCTTGCACATGTATCTCCAAGAATACTCCCAGCCAATCAATTCTTTCTCCTTAGTGGCTCTTTTAATTCCTAAGATAACTCCCAGACCCACTATTGCTTTTTTTATTCCTCAATCAAATTGATGGCCTAAAGTGGACTCAATCACACCTAACATTAGGCCCAAAGTGATTGGTATTAAGCCATATAGGCTGGCATTGGGCCGGATATGGAGCACTCCCGTACTGCTCCGAGTGAAATTTCGTTTAGTGCCAATAAAAATACTCCAATTATCCTGAAAATAGTGCACAAAAATATCATAGCACTCAAATCTATTTAATAAATAAATAAGTTGAAAAACATATAAGTGCGATAAAAATTAAGCATATAAAAATACGCTAATAAATATATAAAATATACACTTTTCTCGACAAATCAAATCTCCCCAAACTTAAACTGATCCTTGTCCTCATGCAACTTAGAACTATAAGCACATAGATGGCCGAACTTTGCTCAGAGCCTCACAATTCTCAGATAAATGCATAACTCAAACAACTCAAATTAATTTATTCGGACTCAAGATGAAATCATTTTAAGAACTCAAACAATCAAGTATCAATTCAAGTGACCATCATAGTTTATCAATCTTTATAACGAATGCACCAATCAATGCAACTAATGACACCCCTCTCTTTGCTAACAAGTCTAGTTTCTTTCCATTTATAGCCGAAGTCTAAATGTCTCATTCTCCAAATTTTCTTTTTTTTTTCTCTTTTCTTTTTTTTTTTTAAAAAACTAGGGAACGACATCTCCGTCACAACCCGCGAGTTTTAGCCTTTCGTGATTGTCTCGATACAAGAATTATTGGATTTATACACTAGGGCCCCCACGGATTGGCAGCTGTTGCAGCCCATGACTTTTTTTCTTTCTTTTTTTTTGTGCCAAACGGTTTTTCGACTCCACCAATTATTCCTTCATCCTCATTATTCTTTTTTTTTCAACTATGAGACATAGATACCCCAACTTTCAACTTTAAGTCCCCAAACTTAATCAATATTGTATAAAGCAATCACAAGCACATCTCAACAATTCAAATCGTCTCAAAACCAACTCACCACAAATGAATCACAAAAATATCAACCATCATGCGTTTATCCTCAAAATAAAAACACCTTAAGAATTTAACCAAATAAATTAATTCAAGCCATTTAAACTACCACAATAAATCTAAACCGACCCTCATGTCATCATCGCGAAATTCCACGTACATGTAATCTCATACTCACACACGACAAGCAAAATATCATTCAAAAAAATCTAAAAACTCGAACTCTAAGGGGCAAAAAATATAATCACATAAAAAAGATGAATGGTCGCCAAGTAATACCTCCCCAAACTTAGAGTTTGCATATATCATTGACGCTCAAATATCATAAAAGAACAAAAACAGAGGTAAAAGAAACGAGTTCACCTTAGCTAATGTGGAGGAAGTCGCCGAAACATGCACACCATTGGGTTGCCTCCCATTAAGCGCCTCTTTTTACTGTTGTTGGCCCGACTTATTGCTTCTTTTTCATCAAATGATCCATGGCAGCTTTCGAGGTGGCCTTAAGGGAGCCACACCATGCTTCACAACATCCCCTCTTTTCGGCGTTGGATGCTTCACCAGATCTTTCCTCCATGACGCTAATTCCCCATGAATATATAGCAGTCCGTGCTCAATCACGGTCATCGTCTCATTAAACTCCCACTTACACCTTTCATTCTCCTCGATCATCTCAAGAGAAGATATATCAAGGACCAAGACATGCTTCAGTGCATTCTTACTCAACACCCACTTCATATTGGAGAGCTCAGGATACGGTTCAGCTTCTATCGGTACAAGAGCAGGGAGAACGGTACGCTTTCTGGCTCCAGCAGGTCGAGTATGGGGTGCAACAGGCAGAGTATGGGGTGTCCCCATACTTGGCTGTTTCGACTCTGTTCTCTCTATATACGTGATTTTTTTATTCTCCGGCTCGTATGTGCACTCTTCAGGTTCCTCGAGGTCCTCGTTGCATGAATGGATGATGCTTGAACTCATTGGACTCGTTTCGATCCGACACGCTAGTCGGTCCATTTGTTCCACCAATTGGCTCATTTGGACTTGTAAGTTCCTTATGCATAGTCCTTGGTTGTTGATGCTCGCCTCAACACTTTTCTGAAAGTTAAGGGTGTGAGCCGTCAACTCCATCATCATATCCTCGAGCGATGGACCAAGATCTCTCTCAGCTAATGGCTTGCAGAACTCTTGCCGAAATTTCAACGTGTTTAACCTGAAAGCCTCTACCATATCCTCGAGCGATGGGATGGGATGTCTTTCAATTGGCTCAGAGTACCCATGGAAAGAGCTCGAGTTCTCTCAACTAATGGCTCGCAGAACTCTTGCTGAAATTTCAACGTGTTTAACCTGAAAGCCTCTACCATATCCTCGAGCGATGGGCTGGGATGTCTTTCAGTTGGCTCAGAGTACCCATGGAAAGAGCTCGAGTGCTCTCCCAAGCGGTATCCATACTCATCGGTATAAAAGTAGTCTTGCTCGTCCCTTCGCCAACCACTAGGTCCCCTTACGCCTCGATCTCCAATCCACGGGCCACGTATCTCCCTCTCATACTGGTAAGGTGTTTGGTGGGAATTAAAATTGTGATAATAGGCTGCCATCTTGAAAAATTTGCGTCAAGCTTGCTAGAATCGCCCAAAGTAAATTTATTCTCGCGATTGAGTATGGGGGCGAACTGTTCAGTCCAGCAGAGTATGGGGTCACCCAGTATTCTGCCTGAAAACAAAAACAAAGAAAAAGAGTGGTAAAGGATGATAAAAATAAAATCCTAAAAATAAAATAAAACAAAATAATTTACGTAATACTTAAAAATCACAATTTAATAACACCACTCTCCGGCAGCGGCGCCATTTGACCGCGCGTCGCGACGCGGCAAAATTAATATTTATATTTTTCCTTAACTTACTTCTACCAACAAGTAGTAGTAGCGAGCAAGGGTCGAACCCACAGGGAGTGTGAATCAAGTTGTGATATTCTTGTATTAATTGAATTATGAAAGCGATAAAATAGGGGGGATTGGATTAAATAACTAAACTAACTAAAATAAACAAAATCTAAACAAATAAAATAAAAATAAAAATAAATAAATTAAGAGAAATTTCTAGTTCACGGTTCCGTCTACACTCTCGACTGACTCGTCTAATCAACTTTGGTATCAAACCTCACTATCTTATCAAATTCCTAGCCCTAGGTAACGACACGGTCTGTTACCCGAATTTTTCCTTATTTTTAATTTAACCGCGAGACGCTCTACGATTAAACCTAACTTCTTGTACAGTCTAGAAAACGCTTCTTAGATTTAATATAATCAGCCGCTTTACGATTAGAAAAATAGGCTAGACTAAGTAGTGACGCGTTCGTTCACTTAAATAGGCCGTATATCCCCGGTAGTTACCATCTTCCGGATACCACTTGCGAATTAAACACATCAACAATTACGGATTGAAGGCCTAATTAAGGTGTAGATATGTAAAGCCTAACTAGGTGATCAATCTAAATCAAACTCAACACATCATGGTTAATTATTCAAAATAACACAAGCAATTCCAAAAAGATAATTATATTATCAACCAAGAAAGTTAATCAAACTTCATCAAGTCGTAGGGTTCAACTTCCCCAGAACTAGAAATAATATCTACTCTAACATAATAAATAATGAAAAAAAAAGAAGAATAAAGTTATCCTTTTCGTGTGCGGGTGCGGCCTCCCTCCGCGATTGATCGGGCTTCTTGCGTATTCCTCTCTTGCGGCGTTCTTTTTCTCTGTTCCTGTAACTCTGTGCGTATATCTGTGGCGGCGTCCTTTTTTTGCGTATATCTTCTCGCCAATATAAAATATGCTGCTTGCGGCTTTTTGAAATTGTATCCCCTTACACACGTATCTCCAAGAATACTCCCAACCAATCAATTCTTTCTCCTTAGTGGCTCTTTTAATTCCTAAGACAACTCCCAGACCCACTATTGCTTTTTTTGTTCCTCAATAAAATTGATGGCCTAAAGTGGGCTAAATCACACCTAACATTAGGCCCAAAGTGATTGGTATTAAGCCATATAGGCTGGCATTGGGTCGGATATGGATCACCCCCGTACTGCTCCGAGTGAAATTTTGTTTAGTGAGAATAAATATACTCCAATTATTCTTAAAATAGAGTACAAAAATATCATAGCACTCAAATCTATTTAATAAATAAATAAGTCGAAAAACATATAAGTGCGATAAAAATTAAGCATATAAAAATACGCTAATAAATATATAAGATACACACTTTTCTCGACCAATCACTCGTAGACAACAAATTCATAAAAGAGGCCAAATATCCGTCGTGGGTATCCAATCCTGTCCTCGTGAAAAAGAGCAACGGCTTATGGCGGTTATGTATAGACTTCTCCGATTTGAATAAGGTGTGCCCAAAAGACAGTTACCCACTTCCTCACATAGATTACATGGTTGATGCCACCTCCGGTCACGAGTTGATGAGCTTCATGGACGCTTATTCGGGCTATAATCAAATTCCCATGGACCCTGATGACCCTGAACATACATCATTCTATTCTGACCGAGGTTTGTATTGTTATACTATGATGCCCTTCGGGTTAACGAACGATGGGGCCACTTATCAGCGTCTTGTCAACAAAATGTTCGCAAATTTAATCGGCCATACCATGGAAGTCTACGTGGACGATATGCTCGTCAAGTCGGTGAACGCCTCCGCTCACGTAATGCATCTTCAGGAAATGTTCAACATTCTTCGGTCATACTCCATGGTCTTAAATCCCAAAAAATGAACCTTTGGAGTTGAATCCGGAAAGTTCTTCGGTTACATGGTCAGTCAACGGGGGATTGAAGCCAATCCGGCCAAGATCAAAGCAATTCAAGATTTAACTCCTTCGACTTCGGTCAAGGGTGATCAGGCCCTAACCGACCGACTTGCCGCGCTTAATCGGTTCATCTCCAAGTCAACATATCGTTGCAAACCTTTTTTCGAAGCAATCAAGAAAGGAAAGCGCTTTGAATGGACTGAAGAATGTCATAAAGCACTTACCAGCATTAAAGAAATTCTCGCATCACCTCCGACGTTACAGAAGCCAAGCCCGGAGGAAATGCTGTTGTAGGCATCGAAATTTTAATATTTTATTAATTAATATCTTTATTTATTTTAGGACATAAATCCATGATCAATAAGATATTTAATTAATAAAGTTATTATTTCTTGCCCACCAAGTCAAATATTAGGATAAGGAAAGAGATTTTATCAAATCTTATGATAAGGAAAGAGATTATATCAAATAAAAAAGGACCAATCAAATTGATGTCTTCTTTTCCAAGACTCTCTCTCCTACACCTATAAATAGGGCTCTTTTCAATCCCACAAATCACACCTCAAAAATATCAACCACGTCTCAAAGATTAAAGTCTCAAATTCAAGAGCTCTCAAGAACCCTCTTGAAGATTTGAAGAAGTCCTTGTAGAACCGCCCGAAGTTCATTCAATGAAGAAGAAGGTCAAGAAGAATAAAAAGAGGCGACGACTCTTCCCCAAGAAGTAAAGAGACGACTTCAACTCCTCTCAAGAATATCAATTGCGTTCAAGCGACATTCAAGCCATGTTCGTTGAGAAGTTCAACCAACATAGCGTTTGATCCGGGCAAAAGCTATCAAGCCCTCGAGTCAATGTTATTCAAGTCAAAATCCTCTTTCAAGAAGATCAAAGAATCAAGTCCTCCAAAAAATATTCTTCAATCATGTCAAGACCTAACACTTAATACGGGAGTCAGTCATTCGACCCCCAAATTAATGTTAGAGAAATTCAAGACCAAGCCCGAAGGAGATTCAATCGTCAAATTCATCTTTCAAGATCTCAAATCCAAATTCATGAAGAGAAGAATCAGAGGAGATAAATAGAGATTGTACCCGCATATCTTTTGATCGCCCCCTTGAGACTTGTTCACGGACAAATGTCTTGGTAGTGAATGAGTCTCAAAATTTTGGATTTTGTTTGGACATGCAGACAATTTAAACTCTTATCTAGGAGTTCTTCGACTTAAGTTTGTAGATAGTTTAAACTCGTATCAAGGAGTCTTGATTTGATTTGACAGATAGCTTATACTCGTATCAAGGAGTCTTCAAATTTGTAGACATTTTATGCTCGTATCAAGGAGCTTTCAAATTTGTAGACATTTTATGCTCGTGTCAAGGAGCCTTCAAATTTTTAGACATTTTATGCTCGTGTCAAGGAGCTTTCAAATTTGACATGTAGACCTTATATTCTCGTGTCAAGGAGATCTTGATATGAAGACATTTTATGCTCGTGTCAAGGAGCCATATAGATAGTTTAGGCTCATATCAAGGAGTATATGTAGATAGTTTAAGCTTATATCAAGGAGCGTTGTAGATAGTTTAAGCTCGTATCAAGGAGCATATGAATTTGAGACTTGGTAGATAGAATTTGAGACTTAGTAGATAATTTATACTCATATCAAGGAGTTCTTCATTTAGCTTGATTTGTAGACAGTTTATACTCGTATCAAGGAGTCTTTAATTTGGCCTGCTATGTAGATAGTTTAGGCTCGTATCAAGGAGCATTTGAATATGTAAATAGTTTAGGCTCGTATCAAGGAGAATTTGAATATGTGGATAGTTTAGGCTCATATCAAGGAGCATCAATGATTTGATGGAGCTCTTCATGTAAATTGCCCCATTGAATTTGAGAAGTATATGAAGACCGGTTTTGTTTCTCCTCCATTCGGATGAAGGTTTCATGACTTGAAGAGACATCATCCGTAGTTGCCCCCTTGTAAAATTTCTTGAAAGAAGTCTTCATGCATCTTCAAATATCTTCGAACTTGATTTGAAGAGAAAGGATGAGAGGTACAGATCGTCCCACTGGGCGTGCCAAATTTGTAACAACAAATTTTATGAAAAAACATAAAACTTTTTGTACAACTTGATTTTATTTCGATCAAACGATATGTGGGTACAATCTCGATTCATCTCCTCTGATTCTTCTCTTTATGAATTTAGGTTTGAGATCTTGAAAGATGGATTTGACGATTGAATCTCCTTCGGGCTTGGTCTTGAATTTCTCTAACATTAATTTGGGGGTCAAATGACTTATTCCCGTATTAGATGTTAGGCCTTGACTTGATTGAAGAAGACTTCTTGGAGGAATTGATTCTTTGATCTTCTTGAAAGAGGATTTTGACTTGAATAACGTTGACTCGAGGGCTTGATTGCTTTTTCCCAGATCAAACGCTATGTTGGTTGAACTTCTCAACGAACGTGGCTTGAATGTCTCTTGAACGCCATTGATATTCTTGAGAGGAGTTGAAGTCGTCTCTTTACTTCTTGGGGAAGAGTCGCCGCCTCTTTTTTCTCTTCTTGGCCTTCTTCTTAATTGAATGAACTTCAGGCGATTCTTCAAGAACTTCTTCAAATCTTCAAAAGGATTCTTGAGGACTCTTGAATTTGAGACTTCTATTTTTTAGATGTCTTTGATACTTTTAGGTGTGATTTGTGGCATTGAAGAGAGACCTATTTATAGGTGTGGGAGAGAGAGTCTTGGAGGAGAAGACATCAATTTGATTGGTCTTTCATGATTTGATAATCTCTTTCGTTGATTTGATATAATCTCTCTCCTTATCATAAGACTTGACTTGGTGGACAAGAAATATTAACTTTACTAATTAAATATCTTATTTATCTTGGATTTATGTACCAAAATAAATAAAGACATTAATTAATAAAATATTAAAATTTCGACGTCTACAGCTGTTCTTATACCTTGGAGTGAGCGATACGGCAATTAGCGCCGTTTTGATACGTGAAGAAGGGGTGTTGCAGTCTCCAATCTATTATGCAAAGCCCTGCATGATGTCGAACTTCGCTACCCTCCTATGGAAAAACTAGCATTCGCACTTGTCACTGCCGCACGAAAATTACGACCTTATTTTTAGGAGCATTCTATCACTATTCGCACCTCGTATCCATTGCGAAAAATACTGCACCGACCTGACACTTTGGGCCGAATGATAAAATAGGCCGTGGAACTCGGACAAATCAACATCCACTATCAACCAAGGACTGCAATCAAGGCTCAAGTCTTGTCCGACTTTATTGCCGAGTTCACGCTAGCCGTGGAAGCTCACAACGATGATCAACCGTGGGTTTTCTACATCGATAAGTCCTCCATGGCGAATCGAGCTGGTGCGGGAATAGTCTTGGCCAATCCGAAAAACCGATTATTCTGCCATTCGGTCAAATTTTTTTTCTCGCCACCAACAACGAGGCTGAATATGAGGCTTTGTTATCTGGATTAAGTCTAGCCGAGTCTATGAATATCAAGTACATTAAAGTCTTCTCTGACTCGCAGCTCTTAGTTAATCAAATCAACGGATTATACGAAGTCAAGGAACCTCGATTGATGCCATACCTGTCCTTGACGAAACAAAAGTTATCTAAATTCTCCGTCGAAGTAGAGCATATCCCTCGGACTCTCAACATACTAGCTGACGCCCTGTCCCGACTAGCTTCGAGCGCGGGATGGAAAGCGTGGAGTATGTCCAAGTCGGCTAACAAGAACGACCATCGACCCATCCTCCCAAAGTCCTGGCCGTTGATCCGACCACCTCTTTGAAATCTCCGACTTGGATGGATCCTATCATACGATACTTGGACACCGGGGCCTTACCCCCAGATCCGAGAGAAGCTCGTGCACTTCGGATTCGAGTTGCTCGATATACTCTGGATAACGGGACCTTGTTCAAAAGAGGATATTCATTCCCACTTCTAAAATGTCTGACCGAACCCGAATCGTGATACGTTCTTGAAGAAGTGCACGAAGGAATTTGTGGGAGTCAGCCCGGAGCCCAAGCATTGTCGTACAAGATTTTACGACAAGGATAATACTGGCCGACGTTAAAAGCAGACGCCGCCGCATGGGTCCGCAAATGTCCAAAGTGCCAACTTTTTGCGCCCAATGTTCATCAATTCCTCAAAGTACTCAAGTCGGTCTACAGCCCATGGCCTTTCGCTAAATGGGGGATTGATCTCATAGGTCCGTTGCCAACTGGTAAGGGCGGTGTTCGGTTTGCCATCGTTGCAGTTGATTATTTCACTAAATGGGCTGAAGCCGAACCACTGGCCACAATAACTGAACAAAAAGTTTTCGATTTTATATGGAACTCCATCATTTGCCGCTTCGGAGTACCAAACTCCGTTATCACCGACAACGGGCGACAATTTGAAGGCAAGCGGCTTGAAACTCTTTGCGAAGAATATGACATCAAGCACTTCTTTTCTTTGTCGTATCACCCGCAATCAAACGGCCAGGTTGAGGCCATCAATAAGCTCATAATGAACGGCCTTAAAGTCCAACTTGATGCCGCGAAAGGGGCCTGGCCAGAAGAGCTGCCACACGTCCTATGGGCATATCGTACAACCGCAAAAACTTCGACGGGCGAAACTCCTTTCTCGCTAACATACAGTTCAGAAGCCGCTGTCCCAGTCGAACTCGGTGATCCGACCTACCAAATTCAGCATTATTCCAAAGAGTCCAACTCGGATAATATGAAAGCGGACCTAGACTTGCTTGAAGAACTACGCACTCGTGCTGAACTCAAGAATGCTGCGTATAAACAGAGAAGCGAAAAGTACATTAATTCCAAATTCATGTCTCGTTCGTTCCAAGTTGGAGATCTAGTCCTTAAAAGAGTTATGGGACCGGACCCCGGTCCACTTAAACCGAAGTGGGAAAGACCCTTTCAAATCATCGAAATCCTACCCCATGGAGATACCGAATTGCTCATCCTGATGAAACTCCACATCAGTATCCGTGGAATGATGTGTTCCTGAAAAGGTTCTATTAGTAAAACCATCCGAAGTCCTGTTGCTCACTTCCCTTTTGACAAACCCTCCTTTTGCTTCTCTGAGGGAATTAAGTTAGTCTTTTGATGTAAAAGGTTCAAAAACTTTCCCTCTTAAATCCGAGCAAAAAGCCCGGTACCGATGTAAACTTTTTGACACTCGGTTTTATTAATATTTTGTACCGATGTAAACGTTGCGACACTCGGTCCCGCTGACGCCTTGTAATACATCCAAACCCCACGTATGGTTTGGTTGGGCTAAAGCTCGTCCACGTCATTTTAGCAAATATGATTTAACGGGCCCCGATAACAACCGAACCCTCATACAGCAACTCGGTTGGGGCCACCTCATAATCGAACTCTGACGAAGTTCGGTGAACCCCGGTTGACTCATGCACGGCTTAAACTGTGTGAAGTTTCACAAATTCTTACTAAGTTTGCATAACAAATTTACTACAGCCGAATTTATTGAAAGGCCAATGTGGAACTCAGAAATCACTTTTATAAAAAAGTCCACAACTCGGTTTCAAACTTAACCCTGCCTTAAACATCATAATATTTTAAAGTACTTTCTATACAATTAGTCCGAGTTGGGATGATGATATAACATGTTTACCGAGTTCATTACGGTTGGTGTAAAACAGTTGTCGAATTTGAACGACAACATAAGCAAACCTAAAACGATGTCAACATAATCATTTATTTTACGAGAAGTCGGGAAAACTCTCGATTACATACTTCCTACTAAGGGTGCCCACACCTTGACACCCCGGTTACATATTCAAAAACAAACAAACAAAAACTTATTTTTCAAGCAATATCATCTTTATCATCTCCACTTCGGCCAACGCCGCTACCTTCTCCGGTCTCCGATCCAGTGGAAAACTGCTTTTGAATTCGCTCCAGAACGGCGATCTCCTTTTCTTTGGCAGCAACATTGATGGCCACATCCGTTACTGGTACAAACTCGTGACGCGGGTCAAGAGCGTCAGCTGCTCTTCCTTCCACCGGGGGAATGACCTCAATCACTTCAACTTCCTTGTCTGTCGACTTGGCCTTTTCTTCGATGTACGCCATAACAGTGGTCCGAATCTGTTGGGGAGTCATATCATCAAACTTTTGTTCAATCTCCACGTCAGCGAGGGTCGTGATGTAGATGTGTGCCAGTTCTTTCCTCTTCTCCTTTTCCCCCTCGAGGATCATGTTCACATAGGCACGACGGAGGAGAGCTTCTCTTTCCTCGGTAAGCGGAGGCAAGTCGGGATTCGCTGCTATCTCATCATCCCGTCGGAGCATCCATTTGCAGAACTCCCATTCGTCCTCATAAGCTTCTATATGCATCCCTTTAATCTCCATATCAAATCCATATTTCTTAAGCTTATGGAACAAGAAAAAGCAAAGTTCATCGATGTCATAATAGTCAGCATTATATCGTTCGATCACCCACCGGAGTGTTAGGCAGGTGTTCATCTCCAATTCTAGATCAGGGCCAGCTTCACCTTCCACTCTAGTATCGTCGGCAGTTGCAACATCTTCTCCATCACTTTGAGATTCCGCGACGGCAACTGAGTCTTTTCCCGCTTGGAAACCAATTTCGTACATAGACCCGTATGACGACTTCTCTTTTTCAAGTTTGGCCATCTCGGCCTGATGCACGTCCCGAGCTCGCGACATAAGTTCTCGGACTTCAGAAAATTCTTTGCGGATCTTCTCGTGGTCGGTCATCTCTTGCACCATTTTCTTGCTCGTATCCTGGGCTTTGGCTTCGCAAGTCTTAGCATGCTGCTCGGTAACCACGAGGCGTGCCTTAAGCTCCTCTAGTTCGGTCTGGGAAGCCTTCTTCTCCTCAGATAATGCCACAGCTTCTGCTTGCGCGACCTCCAACTGTGCATCTTGTTCGGCAATCTTCTCCTTTAACTCGGCCTCGACCTTGGCACTTCCTCCTTCAAAGTCACGATCGTTTCATCCCGTGAAGCCAGGACCTGCTTCTTGTCTTTTAGCTGCGCAGCAATTCGGCTGTGATCATCTCCGGCAGCAACCAAGCTTACCAAAGCTCGGCCCAAGCAAGCCTTGACATAATCGAGTTTGTCAACACTCGACAGAGAAAAAACCCCCACTTTGGATTTAGGGTCCCATACCATCAAGGGTACACGGGCGGCATTCTTCGCGCTCTCTGGTATTTCAATACGTGAGGACATGTGAGGGGTCTTAACCGACTTGAATGTAGTGAACCATTCCTCCACCACTCCTTCGGGCACCTTCACATTTGCAGCCCTCTCCTCGTCCATCGATAAAAATGACTTCTCGAACAAGGAAAATTCATCAGCGCTCTTTTTCGAAGCCCGACGACCGGATTCATGCTTTTCCTTCGATCTTTTCTCCGCTCCAGAAGAAGCTCCTACATTAGACATTTTTACCAGTTTTCGTTTCTTTTTCTTCTACGGTTGCATGGTCCCCATCGACCTCGGAGGGCATGACTGTTTCTCTGACGCTTCTATCAGCACCTCGGTGCGCGTTTGTTCAGCCACAACCAACTCAGCTCCCATCAAGTTTGACTCGGGCTCGGCTTGATTAATAGCTGGAGCGTTCACAACTGGCAGCACCTCGGTAGAAACAGCCTCTTGTTGAGACTTCGGACTCTCTGAGTTAACCGCCGACATCGCACCAGCTCCAACATCGGCCGATTTCTAACCAGTAGTTTTCTTGCCAGCGGTCCTCTCCACCAAAGCATGGACCAAGTCTCTCCACATGGCGTCAGTTAATCGTAAGTCTCGACTTTTGCCGACCTTTGATTGGAGGTCCTTGTTCGAATAACGATGCTTGAAATCTTTGGGGTCCTTAATTGTTTGATAACCGAAAAATCCAAGTAACGGGTAATACACTGCACGAATACATATACCAGAAGAGTCAATAATAATCATTTCACGAGTGCCGAAATACTAGAAAAATACAGGGCGTCAAATTTCTCTTACCGGGCTCAAATTTACAGGTCGAGACTCCTGGAGACAAACCAGCAGCCTCGAGTTCCGAATCTACCACGAGTTTTTTGTAGTCTTGGATACCTTTATCGAGGTCAGCAATTGTTAAAATC
The DNA here is from genome assembly GCA_902706635.1 of Striga hermonthica. Taxonomy (NCBI): domain Eukaryota; kingdom Viridiplantae; phylum Streptophyta; class Magnoliopsida; order Lamiales; family Orobanchaceae; genus Striga; species Striga hermonthica. The sequence continues at coordinate 11,191,174 of CACSLK010034108.1, read as the reverse complement.
TTTCCACCGAATTCCAGACTAAGCCTCAGTTCCGTCTGCTTGGTCTCTTTTTCTACAAAGGATAAAAGTTCCAACTTGTTAGTACACAGAACAAAATCAACATCAGAAAAATATACAAGGAATGAAACATAAAAAACTCACTTGCTCCAGTATGAATATTCATCGGGATTGTCATCCCTATCAATCCGAGGTTCATAAAAGAAACTCTCGGACTACCATTCACCACCGACCCATAGCCACTCCTCTTGAAAACCGTGGAGTGTCTCCGGTATCTCGGTGATAATTTTGCCAACGTTTAGGCCATGTTGAGGTTTCACCCCGATAAAGAAACAGCACGACGTCTCCGCGACTCGTCGGTTCAGGCTCTTTTTGAAAGCGTAAATGCTTCTTATTTCCTCGCACGACGGTAAGCCTTCGCCCCGTTCTTGCAACAAACCATCAGACCAATGATTTTCTTCCAGCTGTTAGGGGTAATTTGACACAGAGGCAATCCCAACTACGGAGGTACTCTGTTGTCAGACTTGGCAATGGGAATCTCAATCCCGACCTCAGGCTCTCTGCAAAAGTACCCACACAACCTGGAGGATGACTCGTTATTCTCTCCCCAGGATAGGGCGCAAAGATTCTCACCGAGGGCGGGATTCGAACTTGTTCCCGAAGCATCACCACGTCGGCGTCAGTTAAGATACTTGGTTCCCCTTCAAAATCAACTTTCGGATCAGGCCATGTCCTTACTGGCCTCCTCCAATGATCCTCCAAATCCAGAGCATTTTGCTCCACTATGCTATCGCCGTCCTCGTCGTTCGGTTTAATGTAAAGATGTCTTACCAACATCGGATCCCACCGATGACACTCGAACGCCAACTCGACCAATTCAGAATCTTGAGCGGAACCGATTCCGTGCTCGAAGAACTTACTGCGGCCTTACCCTTTCCCTTCGACGCCATTAAATTGAAAAGACAAACACAAAGCAGGGAAATGTTAAAAAATCGATGGCAAAAACTTACCAAAGAATTCGCGGATGATAACACTCATAGAACTATTCTTAATTTTGCAGGTGAAATTCGACAATAAGATAACTGGTCGCAAGGATTTGAAGATAAAAATAAAAGCAAAGAAAGTTCGATCGATATCCTCTGTGCCCTATTTATAATTGCCAATTTTCGACCGTTAGGGTTGTTAATTAGGGGTGCGTGTAACCGACGCGGCCCCTAACCCCAAGAGACGCCACCTTTCCATCTGACAGGTTTTATTGCCCACGTGTCAGCCTATTCAATACGACTGTTACCCCACTTAATGTTATTACAGCGCGACCCTTTGAACTGTCCATTTAATATTCGACCGTTGTATCCCAACTTCATCCGGAATTTGCCCAAAATTTTGCTAAGTGTTCTCACTTCGGAAAGCAGTGTTCACTCCGGAACACGCAACCCACTTCGGCCACTTAGTATACACCCTAACCATCCCCTGCCCACGGCTAATGACCGACTCGGAGTCTCCATCCATTTTATAGTACTGACAGCCATTACTCTATATGCCCGCCGGCACTGGGGGCCCCTCTGTTATCATCCAACTCGATAATCTGGAACTATTGGTCTAAACACCACACATTAAGAGAGCTATCACCAGCACCGGCGCTATCAGCAATCACTCCAGTTCACGCGACAACCGACCTCCGACCGAACACGATCCGAACCAGACAAGCCGTTCAAAACCGAGGTGACCATAAACCGAGGTCGTCACGCCCAAAGCAGGTGACAAGGCGCATACGTAGCTCACCTCGAAGTTGAGACAGAATCTCATAATTAACGTGGGACCCACTCACATGGCCGCCCTTCGAAAGCTACTCTACGGAAACCGTACACCTCGAGATACGGGCCCAAAAAGCTACTATAAATAGCATATTCATGTCCCTGTAAAAAGGATCGATCTTCGAACACTCAACATATATATAAAAATCGCACCACCTTTCACCTTGGTTCACCTCGGACCGAGGCTATTGCTTGTGTCTTGAATGCATGTTGAATGTTAAGATCGCTCAAAATACACAACTAATCTCAATCTAATTCGTTGTTAACAATCACATAACAACAAGCACTACTAAACATAGTAGGCTAAATACAACTCAAAAGCTAGCCAAAAACAATCAAATACACCACCAAAGGCAGTTAAATAAAATGAACCCTCCAGTGAATGAGAAGAGAACTAAAACATAGAACAAAACTATGAAAAAAGAGAAAGAAAAAACCTGCCACTGAACTGATTCTACTCAGACCTAGCTAAGTTTTTTAATCTCTGTGTTGATCTTTTGCTGTTTGGACCTGCTGCTTCTTGTCATTCTTGCCATGCACCCGCAGCTATGCTTGTCTCATTCCTCCACACTCTTTTAAACATCCAGAGGTTGCGTGATTTCCATAGCCACCACAAGATGTATGTGGTGAGCTCTATTCTGTCTTCATTAAATGCACTCTGCCTAATGGAACAAATTGAACCCCACCAGTCCTTAAATATGCAACCCTCATGTTGTATGCCATCCCAGGATACCTGAGCTTGCTTCCAAACTTTTTGTGCTCTGGGGCATTCTAACAGTATATGTTCAGTTGTCTCAACTGCCTCTCCACAACAAACACATATGACATCCACCTCTACTCTTCTGCTTCTCAGTTTAACATTTACTGGCAGTGTACATGAGATATATTTCCAAAGGAAATGTTTCAACTTCCCTTTGATGTGTAGCTTCCAGGTTCTTTGCCGATTTTCTGATTTCTCATTGATGTGCTGCTGCCTTCAAGGAGGTCTAAAGAGAGAAATTTTCTTTGATGGAGAAAGGAGTATGAGGAGGCTACTGAAAATTTCCCTCCCTTGTCCAATTTTCATTTCCATTTGTCCTCAGCAAAAGAATCAAGTGTCTGGATTTTCAGAATTTCAGTGCTATCTTCTTCCTCAAACAGTTCTTTGACTTTCTGCTCATTCCATTGGCCAGTGTTCACATCCGTGATATCATTGACCCACAGCTGCCCAATATAGTGACTTCCTTGAGCTTTGGACTTCTATCTGAGATACCAGGGACCCAGTTTATATCATGAAGCCTAACAGAGGCCCCATTCTTGATTACCTGTATACCTTCCCTAAGGAGTCCTCTCACCTTCCACAATGATTTCCAAATCCAAGAGGAACTTTGCTTCAAGTCAGCCTGGAAAAGTGAGGTGTTAGGGAAGTACTTGTTTTTAAGAATTCTGCTCATAAGAAGATGAGACTGAGTTAGAGTTCTCCATAACTGTTTGACAAGCATAGCTTCATTGAAGAGTTGGACATCCTTAAAGCCTAAGCCTCCCTGATCCTTTGTAAGAGTAAGGATATCCCATCTTTGCCAGTAAAGACCTTTTGTCTGTTCTGCTCCTTTGCTCCACCAGAAGGTGGCAATGAGATTAGTCACTTCCTTGCAAATACTGAGAGGCAATATGAAACAGGACATTACAAAAAGAGGCAGAGCTGTGAGGACTGATTTTATGAGGACCTCTCTACCAGCTGTAGAGAGGTATTTTTTTTTCCAGTTATCCAGTCTTTTCTTAATTGCCTCTGTCACAAACCCAAAGATTTCCCTTTTAGCTTGCCCAATGCGTAGGGGCAACCCCAAGTATTTTGAAGATTTCTGCACTTGAATACCAGAAAAAACCTGACACACTTCATGTTGGGCTGCAATAGTGACATTCTTACTAAAGAAAACTGATGACTTGGAAACATTGACTTTCTGGCCAGAAAACTGCTGATATTTCAGGAGGATTGATTGTAAAACCAGGGCTTGATGTCTGTTGGCCTTGCAGAAGATCAGTGAGTCATCAACAAAGAGGAGGTGTGTGAGGGAAGGGCCACCTCTTTCCAATGACACTCCTCTGAACAACCCTCTTTCTTGCTCATCAATGATCATAGCAGATAAGACTTCAGATACAATGAGGAAAAGGTAGGGAGACAGTGGGTCTCCTTGCGTAATTCCTCTTTAGCAGAAATATAGCCACTGGTACATCCATTTATAATGAAAGAATAAGTAACCGTGGTTATACATTCCATGATCCATTTTACAAATTGAGGGGCAAAACCCATTTTGAGCAAGGTAAGATTGATACAATTCCACTCTATTCTGTCAAAGGCTTTCATCATATCTAATTTGATGGCCATGAAAGCATGCTTACCAGTTTTATGTTTGTGCAAGAAGTGAAGACCCTCATTTGACATTAATAGTCTACCATGAAGGAAAGCAGACTGTGCTTCATTTATGCAACTCTGAATGCAGTTCCTCAGTCTACTGGCCAGGATTTTAGATTGTAAAAAACTGCACATAGGGTGATTTGTCTAAACTGACCAAGGTGTTCAGGAGCAGCACATTTTGGAACTAGTGAATAAGAGTGTGATTTTAGTATTTGAGCAATTTACCTGATTAGAAAAAGCTGATAACTGCACAACAAATATCATCCTTGAGCAAGGGCCAAAAGTGTTGAAAAAATAAAGCTGGCATGCCATCATTGCCAGGAGATTTGCTGGGGTTCATGGAGAACAGTGACTGCTTGATCTCATCTTCTTCTACCGGGGATAAGAGTTGATTATTAACCTCCTCTGAGATTGAATGGGGTATATGTTGAAGCAGATTTTTTCCTCCACAAGAGCCTTCTGATGTAAAAAGAGAATTGTAGAAGTCTTCCACATGACTCTCTATTTCCTCTTTGGAAGCACAAATTTTCTTTTGGTCAGTGACTAATCTGCTTATGGCATTGTGTTTCCTCCTCTGAATCACCCAAGCATGGAAGAAGTGGGTATTTTGATCCCCCTCCTTCAGCCATTGTGCTCTGGCCTTCTGCTTCCAGAAGATTTCTTCAGTTTGGTTGGCCTTGTCCATTTCTCTTTGAAGTTTGTCCCATTCCTCCCAATTTCTATGACCCCCTGCCTCTCTCATTGCTTCCAATTTCATAGATAAAGTTGCCAGATGGGTCTTTTGGGTGGATCTGAAGTATTTTCTCCACTTGAGCAGGGCAAGTCTTTTTTTCTTAATTTTTTCTTTGAGACTGAAAAGTGGAGTTCCTCCCTCATGATCACACCAAGCTTCTTGAAGGACCATATCAATGCCATCTCTGGTAAGCCATCTTTTATCAAACTGGAACCTTCTTTGATAGTGAGGTTTTTCAGGTTTAGTCTCAGAGAGGAGTATATAATGGTCTGATGAGTTCTGAAAAATGGATGTGGTTTGAGTCTGTGGAAATTCTCTGAGCCATTCAAGAGTAGAAAAGCCTTTATCAAGACATTCCTCTACAAATCCTTCTTCCACTCTATTATTCCCCCATGTAAAGGATTGTCCTTTGTGAAAGATTTCAGTCATTGCCATGTTGGAGATAAAAGTTTGAAATCCCTGACAGCTATTGAAGGATCTCAACCTGCCACCCTTCTTGTCCTCTTGTTTGTACAGGTCATTCCAGTCTCCTATAATACACCAGCTATCTCCCTAGGTTCCTTTCTTATTTTCAAGTTCTCTCCATTGGGTTTCTCTGGTCCCCTTATCAGTGCTAAGGTAGACAACGATTGCCCATCTAAAAGGCTCAGAATTCTAGATTCTGAATTCGGCTTCTATGCAGTAGGTGTTATAGACAACTTGCTTGATCTCTACTTCTTTGTTCCATGCTAGCACCAAAACACCACTAAGACCCCGAGGGTCTACTATCTTGTATCTGTCAGCAAATCCCAGATTTTTACAGACTGTCATGGTGAAATTTTTTATGTTTCTGGTTTCAGATAAAAAGGTAAAGTGTGGGTGGTGGGTTCTTAAAGACACTTTGATTTGGGAAACTGTAGAGGCCCCACCCAGGCCTCTACAATTCCACACCAGAGCAATCATTGGTCACTTTGGGGCCATTTGAGGCTGGCCTTCTCCACCTGTTCAACAATATTTTTTAGCCTCTTTATGTCTGTTCCCTCCTCCTTAGGTTCTTCCTTAACTGTAGTTAGATTTTTACCTCCTTGTCTTCCTCTTTTGAGGTTCTGCAATTGAGAATTGTCATCATTCTTTGACTGCTTTCTTAGAAGTCTTCCCTCTTTGTTGCTTGTTCTCTTCCAGGTTTTCTGTGTAGGGACTGCTGCTTCAATAGCCAGAGGAGTAGAATCCCCCATGGTAAGAGTTAATGCCCCTTGAGATTATTGGGGTTTTGACTTTTGTTCCACAACTTTGGTGTAATCCATTTCTTCAAGGATTGGTGTGTCAAATAATTGTGAAGGAAATTGTTGATCTGTTGACTTGGGTGTACTCTGGCCATTGATAAACTCTTGCCTAGAGGAACTGGATTCAACCAGACCGAGATTTTTCTGCATATGGCTTGGCTCTTCGATATTGTTGGTGATAAGTCTATACACCTGATCATCAGTGTTGATGGGAGTAGCTGGAGATTGTTGGAAGTCAGTTGGAGTTTCTGGCCCATGATCTGTGGATCTGCTGCTTTGACTAGATACATAATTATATCTAATATCACTAGCTTTTAACCACGAACCATATTGCCCTTCCTTCATATCCCCATTAGCTATGTCTCTTGCCATTTTCTGGCAATCTATATCTAGGTGGCCAACCATGCCACAGTAGTAGCACAAATTTATTAGTCTTTCATATTTGAAGGTCACTGTGACAATCTCTTCGCCCATCCTGATAGAGGAGCATCTAGGGAGTGGCTTATTAACATCCCTAAGACCAATAATCTGATAATTCTGGCTCATGTACCTCCTGCATTAGAGATTCCCACATTTTGGGTTCTTTTGAATACCTACCCTATCTTTAGACCAACCTCCCTGCTTAACCAGTCTATAGGCACATTGTGGACTTGTGCCCAGAGCTTAATTTCCTGGAAACAACTGTCTTTATCACTGATTCCTCTCTTCTATTCATGGAGGACTAGGTATTGATTTTCGTAAATCCAGTTGGTGCCCAGTAGAACTTTTTGCATATCATCTCTGCTTTCAAAAATAAACTGAAAGAAATTGGAGGATAGTTCATGAACCTCCATGCCTTGTTGAATCCTCCAGATGCCTATTAGAGTCCTCTTAAGTCCAATAACCGATGCTCGACGGTTACCTATAATCTTGTCCACAAGACTTCTGCCGCACTGGCTTTTATATCCTTGTTACCAATGTCGATGACGAAACATTCTTCACCAGAAAGAGAGAACTGGCTTAGGCGCTGCGCCATTTCCTCCTCTAATCCCGCCTTTCCTTCGGCCGAGGCCATAGCATAAGAGCAAGAGAGAAGAAACCCTAGATTCGCAAATTGATATGCAAGAGAGAATGAAGCAACTGATACGATAAAGAGGAAACCATCAGCTGACGAAATTTGCCTTCAATTGATGGAATTTGCCCCCACTCGACATAATCTAAGCTCCCACCTGAGAGAGTAACCAATTTATAAAGTAAGTCTTTCACAAAACTTGGAGAAAAAATATTTATTTAAAAGTGATACTCTAAAATAAAAATAAATTGAAATATATCTTTACCATAATATAAGATTAAGTACGGATATATCGATTATTTTATTAATAAAATTATTTATAACTTAACAAAATTAAATATCTTCACCTTTTGAAAACAAACTTTATATGTACTATATATGATATCGTGACCGGAAAAGACTAATTTATCTGAACATAATATATTTCTAAAATATCCTTTTATTTAACAAGTAACTATCTTTAAATTTATTATTGTTCATGTACGTCTTATCACTTGCGAATTTTTTGTCATATAAACGTTTAGCATATAAATCTTTCAAATTAATTTGTGATATTTTGCAACTAAAAGATAATTATCACATTTTTTATGAAATAAAATAAATAAAAAATTATCCACCTATTCTTACTATTATTTGACGAAATACCTTTTGAAATTAAGAGAGGTTTATGATTTTCTTCCATCCATGATATGTACCATCTAACATGAAATTAGGAGATTTAAAAACAAAAAATAAAAAATCTCTGAAATCTCCAATTTGTCCCGAACCGAACCAAATTTTGGTTCAAAATAGATACTTATTAGAACCGATTTGGTTCCGGAGATCCAGTTCTTGAAATATCGGAAGTTCGGTTCGGTTCCGGAGATTTCTGGATCTCTAAACCGAACCGACCCGTACTCAGCTCTAGGTAGTAGTGTGAGCACTGTCCACACCCAAAATTTGATTTGTGATCACATATACATTGGTATGATTGTGTGTTGATCTATCGGCTTCTTACATGGAAGCATCCCAGTGGTTGGTTACTAACACCGTGGTGATGGTTATTTGATTTAAAGCGATGATTAGGCGGTATCTCTGTTTTCTACAAAATGAAATTTAAAAGTGTATCTACTATTAAGTAGTAATCTTTTTGTGAGTCAGTGAAAATGTTAGATGGACTAACCCGTTAGATTTTTAACTAAAATATATATATATTTTTACTCAATGAGTGTATTAAAAATTTGGTTGAAGGGGGCCAATAAATAATACGAAAACAATCAATCGACACTAATCCTTGAACTTTTTCTTCCTCTCTCGCTGCCCCCAAAAAAAGGCCCTTTTTTCCCGTCGCTTTTCTCTTAAATCGTCACCCCTCTCTCGGCTGTCGGCCTCTTCCTCGCCGCCTGGACCTCCCAGATGCCGCGACCAAGCTTGCCTCTGGTGTCGGTGGTCCTTATGGTGCGAACTTTAATTCGCTTTCTCCAAAATTGGGTTAGGGTTTGCCATAACCGATCACTTCATCGCTGAGGAGAGACCTTGAGTCTCGGTGCTTTAGGTCAGGGTCGGGTGCGGCCTTGGCGGTCCATCTTCTCAGGTTGAATGTCTTGGGTTTATCAGGCGGTTCTCTCTCTCTCTCCTTGAATTTGACTTTGACGGCGAGCTTTTCGATTGCCGCAAGGTGTAGGAGTCGTCGGACCGCTTTGTTCCTTTTCACTGGCAGATTGGTGTGTGAAGGCGGAGAGCTTTTGGTCGACGATTGTTTGATTTTCGATCTTGATTGAGGTTGAGTTCTTTCTAGCCGCTCCTCTCTCGACTTTATTTCGCCTGCAACTGGCGATGTTATGTGGTTCGAGGGTTGGGCTCTTGAGTGGCTCAGGTTCTGTGGCTTTCAGGATGGTGGGGCTGAGACTGCGGTATTGAGAAAGCTTCTTTTCCCCGGTTCCCTTTGTTTGGGATTCAGGGTATTCACGGTTCGTTAGAGCCCACTAGTGATGTTAGGGGTCTCGGTTGGCCGTGTTGGGAGCTTCTTGGTATTTCTGGTGTGGGGGAGAATTGGCTTCATGTGGGTCTCGTGGATTGAGTTGCGATTCAGCTGGGCTTAATTGCAGTGAAGGGGTCGTTTATCTCAAGCGGTGGGTTTTCCCTGGGTTGATTTGGTGGCTGCTAGTCTGGTTAGGATTTGCCGTAGAGAGAGGGATTTTGATTGTGTGTTTTCTAGTCTTTTTGTTGTCTTGTGTGGTAGGATCGTATTTTAGGTTTGGGCCGTTGGCCTCAGCAATGATTCCCCTGTGGGGGGCGTTTCTATTCTCCTGTGGGGAGCGTTCATAGTTGGTTTGTTGGTGTCTTTGAGTTGTGTGTCATGTGTTTTCTTTTCTAGCGTGGCTAGCAAGGCTTTAGGCGGTCTTTCGATCTGTCCTCCCAGTTTCTAGTCTTTGGTTTTAATATTCAGCCATGAGCTGCTTTTTTGCACATTTTTGCGGTCATTATCATTTCGAAAAAATAAATAAATAATACAAAATCAATGAAAAAAAATATTTATTTATTTTACATGTTAACAGTTTGATGTAGAATAGTATTTAGTCCTATTATTATTAGTATTTAGTGTTTAATATTAATATTTAATATTTATTAGTTTTGGCTTGATGGACAAGTTAGTATCGGGCTTTTGAGAGCTTTATTTAAAGTCATTTTCTTTGATATTATTTGATAGATTTTTAATAAGAATATACAGTTTATCGAGAGAGTTCTCTTCTCTTTATTCCCAATTGTCTACCATGCAATATCAGTTGGTATTAGAAGTCACCAAGATTCACGTTGTCGTCTCTATGACAAGATGCAATTGACCGCGTGACGCCGCCATCAACGATCGATTTCAGTAAATGGAGGACCGATTTCAGCTAATGACGATCAATTCATTGATCTGTCAATGGGTATCGAGGAATTGCGTCTCACTATTTGTACTATGTTGGAGGATGCGCATACGTAACGCGACGCCGACAACTGGGGAGTGTATGGGGATTCCATAACAGATGTGGAGGACGTGGCAGAGGAGGGAAACCCTGCCGACTCTCGCTACAACCGCTGCTTGGAGAGAATGAGGGCAAGGAGACCATTTAGGACATCAATCCCTTCGGCGATCAGCAGACGTGCCCTGAAAGCGGAGATTCGACGTGACGACTTCGCGACTGCAGGCGTTTTGCCCCAGGTTACGTGGAGTTTGAGAAACAGTAGCATCACGAGCCTCAATGTGAGACGAGAGCTTTGGTGAGTCAGGATGGGAGACGTTTTTCAGGTGGAGCATCTTACCAGTGACGCGGGCTGTTTCTACGATGATCCGCCAGTTTTTTATGAAAAACCTCTGGTGCCGAAGAAAATCATGACTTAGGATGTCGAGAGATCACTTGCTCTGTTCACAAAGGACACCCGCATCTAAGACGAACCACTGGTCTTCGATGAGGAAACACCATAGACAGAGGAGCCTATGCCGATTGCGACATGTTGTAGCCGCACTGGGATACCAGCGTCGGAGACTGACAACCAACCCGAGGCAGTTTGCAGTGTTTTTTTATGGTGATCTGGGGGGTCGACAAACGTCTTGTCCTACGCCAAGTTTTTTACGTGCATCTCTGGCAGGGGATAAAGGGTCGCCTATGTTCGATGAGGAGTATTCGATAACTGAAGAACATGTATGTGACGATGTGGGCCTGTTGAAATATATGACCCTTTTTACCAGTAAATTGTTTATTGGATTCCACGAATGTTTTAAGCTATAATGGAGTAGGTGTGCATTTCACTGAGCATGTTGGTGGGATAATTCCTCAATCCTAGGGCAACGTACAGACACACGCCACTCTCATATTGAACTATAATGATTTGATGGAGATCATAATTCCTGAACAACTGAGTCATTGCTTAAGCCTTGAAATAGTGAATGTGTCCTATGACAACTTTAATAGGTTGGTCTCTCTTTTGGGTGGTTTAAATAGGAACTCAGTTGTCGAGCTTGTTATTCCCGATGGCGGATGCTTACAGGCTCGACTCCTTCCACAGCTTAAAGAATATCAGCAAATACTTGTTTTCCTTGGTCTACTTCAATTATCATTGTTGATTAATGGATAGGTGGCGGTCAATTCATTTTGAGATTGACGTTTGTGTGTGGGACAACGTTTGACGAAGACAATGAGATCGGGACGGATTCGAGGACAAATCCTTCTCAAATGGAGGAGAATGATGTAGAATAATATTTTATATTATTATTAGCATTTAATATTTATTATTATTATTATTATTATTATTATTATTTTATATTTATTAGTTTTGGCTTGGTGGACAGTCTCAGGATTTTGAGAGCCTTATTTAAAGGACTTATCTTATTTGATGTTCTTTGGTTGATTTTGAATAAGAATATTCAGTTTATCCAGATAGCTCTCTTCTCTTATTCTCAATCGTCTACCACGCTACATCGCTATTCTAGTTCAAAATATATTTTTTATTAAAACAGTGTCTAAAAGTCATTTTTTTTTTCTATTAAAATTGTAAAACTTTGTATAAATTGTAAATGCTTTAAGGTTGAGCTAGAACATTATATGTGAAAAAGTAATTAACTAAAATAAATTAATATTATAATCAATGTATTATTAGATGTTATTTATAAGTAGATATAATTAATTAAAAAAAATAAACCAGGGAGCCTAATGCACCAACCCCCTCTAATATATGTTTATACTGTAAACTGTTTTTTTATTTATAGATTTTAAGGAACACATGAAACACTAATCCAATCTTCTCTTAACGGAGAGCTCCATCTCTCAACGGAGATTTTCTTTTCTCTCAACGAAGAGTTCGTTATTTTGATTCAGTCACTCATTGATTATTGACGTCGGTGGTGGGGTTTTATTCTAGGATTTGGCAGACGAGTGGTTCGAAACGCTATCGCCAGTTAGGGTTCATGGAGGAAGGGCAGTCGAGTACTAAGACGGAGGATATGGAGAAGCAACTTAGGGCTTTCTCATTATCAAAGGTGAAGAATAAAATTATTGATATTATATCTCAGGATGTGAAGGCTAGTATTGAGGAATGCCACAAGAGTCTATTTGAGAAAGTCATAGGAGATAAGAAGGCTCATCTGTTAGGGGTCATGAGGACAATGACTCTCATCTGGAAACCCAAGGCGTCCATGGAGGTTATGGAGCTGGACATGAACTTTTTCCAATTTGTTTTTGAAGATGTGAATGACATGAAGAGGGTTGCAGGGGGCATTAACTGGATATTTGATAATCAATACCTAATTATCAAAGGATGGAAACAGGGGGATATGCAGCAAAGATGAAAGTTTCAATGAACTCAAATGTTGGGTGCAAGTTCACCGTGTTCCTTTGGATTGGTTGACCTCAGATGTGGGCTTAAAGATTGGAAAAGAATTCAAGGTTGTGTCTAGTGCTTTGGTGTGTAATTCGGGTACTCATGGGGGGCGACTGATTAAGCTTCCAGTGACAGTTGATTTAGCCGAATCCTTACCTCGTTGTGCATCAATCCGATTGGGGGATCAAGTAGTCACGGTTACCTTCAAGTATGAGAGGCTGGTCAATTTATGTTTCAACTGTGGCAAAATTGGCCATATTGAGGAAGGATGTATGCAGAGAGTGGGTGATGTGGAAACCCATAAGTTGAGAGGAGGCCAGTTTGGTGAATGGATGAGGGCTACTGATGGTTTGCAAGGACAAGGGTGGATAAATAGTGAATCTTCACCAGAGCACACAAGAGCACCAGAGTCTTCTCTTGTAGCTCAGCAAACTTAGGAAAGGGAGACATCAGGAGGTGAGGCATTTTCACCTGGGGTGGAGGCAAGCTCTGTGCCACCAGACCAGATTGGGAGGAAGGGGGCTAGTTCTTCTTTCAGAAAGGAAATTTGGGAAAATCACAGGGGAGCCAATCAGGAGATGGTGGTTTTTGAAGCCACTGCTCAAAAACAGAACCCTATCATCATGGGAGAATATAACTCAGAGAGATATACTGACTCTAGATCAAGTTGGCAAGGATTTAACTATTGGCAGCCTTCAAGGACAACCTCAAATGATTGAAGTTGTGTTACCAAATCTAGTCCAGAAGAAATGGAGGAGGAATGTGAAGAAGGAAGACAGACTGATAAAGAATTGTGATGCTAATCAGGCAGAACCTTCTGGGGTGGTGAATAAGAGGCAGAGGGAGACTAAGCAGAGCTTGTCAACTAGGTTGGATAAGGACATATCGAAGAGAAGAAGCTTAAACCGATTGTGTCTAAGGTAGAGTGGGCCTGCCTATATAGGCCCCCAGGGTGTAAATGAGGGCTCAAGTGTGGAACTGTAGAGGTCTGAGTGGGCCCTCTACAGTTTCCTAGATCAAGGAAGCATTGTGGCACCATCTAAATTTTCTTTTCCTTTTTGAAGTTAAAAAATCAAAATATTATGTAACTCAAGTGTGTAACAAGTTGGGGTTTAGCAACAACCTTTTTGTGGTGGAGGCTAATGGGAATAAAGGTGGTCTTGTTTTGGGTTGGGATTCTGAAATTGAGGTGGGGCAGGTGTATGGGGATAGACTTTTTATGGCTGTGGAGTTTAAAGATAAAGGTCAAGATGTATGGAGCTGGGCAGTTTTTGTGTACCTTAGTACATGTAGACTGGAGAGGAGAACTCAATGGAACATTCTTAGTCATGATAAACTCAAATGGAGCAAGATGTTTTTACTGGCTGGGGATTGGAATGACCTTTGTAAACCCAAGGATAAGAAGGGTGTATTGGTCAGATCAGTGAGGAGTTGCTGGAAGTTCAATGAATTTCTGTCCAATATGGGAGTGTATGAATTGTCAATGAGGGGGGCTCAATTCACTTGGGCTAATAATAGAGAGTGTGAGGGATTTGTGGAGAAGTTGCTAGACATGGTATTTGTGTCCTTGGAATGGCAGGGGTTTTTTCTAACACTCGAGTCCATAACTGGTTTAGAAGTGCCTCTGACCATCACATGCTGCTGGTGGATACTAAGGGTGGAGATGTTAAATACAAGAAGAGGTTTATTTTTTATAGCAGATGGATTAAGAAGGAAAGAGTACAACAGTTAGTTCAACAAGCTTGGGAAGGGCAGAATGAGGGTACTCCTTTGTTTACAGTGAAGGAGAAGATAAAAAAAGCAAGGGCATCTTTACTGAATTGGCGCAAATATTTCAAATCTGACAATGCCCAAACTATCTAGAAGCTGACATTGAAATTGAAGAGATAAGGAGAGAGGGAGGGGACAAAAATTGGGAAGTGTGGGAAGGATTGAAGAGGGAGTTAGCTGAAGTTAATTGTTCAGAGGAAGCCTTTTGGAGACAAAAGGCTCGGGCTTTGTGGTTGAAGGAGGGGGACAGGAACTCAAAATTCTTCCATGCCTGTGTGGCTCAAAGAAGGAAAATAAATAACATTGATAGACTGCTCACAGGAGATGGAACCATCACACAGAATACTGCACTTATTGAAAAGACAATCATAGATTTCTATGAGCAGTTGTTTTCTTCTAAGGGAAGTCATAATGGTCAGGAGCTGCTTCCTTATATTCAACCATCAATCACCAACGAGATGAATGACCTTCTTATTGCTCCAGTGGATGATGATAACATTAAGAAAGCAATCTTCAGTACACATATCAACATTTTTGGCCTATTATCAGCTCAGATATTTGCACAGCAGTGAAAAGTTTATTTGAATCTGGCCAGATCCTGAGTTATTAGAAGCATTCTCTTATTACTTTCATTCCCAAATGCCAAAATCCTGTTTCAGTTACTCAATCAGACCTATAAGTCTGTGTGTTGTTTTCTATAAAGTTGTTTCAAAAATTTTGGCTTTGAGATTGAACAATGTCTTCATGTTTGCATCTCTGAAAATCAAAATGCCTTTTTGCCTGGTAGACAGTTGATAGATAATGTGATCATTGGGCATCAAGTACTTCGTTTTTGAATAGACATAAGAGTGGAAAGAATTGCTTTATGGCTTTAAAGTTGGATATTCTTAAAGCATATGATTGTGTTGAATGGAAAGCTCTGCAGTTGATTATGGTTAGGATGGGGTTCCACAGATTGTCCATTAAGTGGATTCTGTCTTGTATTCAGATGCCTACCTTTTCTTTTAGTATCAATGGCAAGTTTGTGGCTATATCTCTGCATCTAGGGGTATCAAACAGGGAGACCCATTGTCTCCCTATCTTTTTCTTGTTATTTCATAGGTGTTGTCTGCCATGATTCATGTGGAAGTTAAGAAAGGGAACTTCAAAGGTTTGAGATTATCCAGGGGAGGCCCTATTTTCACCCATTTAATGTTTTCAGATGATACCTTGGTATTCTGTAGGGCTGATGTAAATCAAGTTAGGCTGCTTCTATCCATTTTGAAACAATTTTAGGACTTTGCTGGTCAACAGGTCAATCTGGAGAAATCCACAGTGTTTTTCAGTAAAATACATCAGATATGGTTAAGCAGGGGGTCTGTTCTTTATTGACTGGAATTCAAATTCATTCTTCTATAAGATATCTTGGGTTACCACTTGGGATTGGTAGATCCAAAAAAGAGTCTTTTGATTTTTTTCTAAATTTGGTGAGGAAGAGAATATTTAGTTGGAAGAACAAATGGTTATCAGCTACTGGGAAGGAGATACTGGTCAAAGCTGTGCTCAATGCACTTCTCATATTTTCTATGTCTTGTTTTGTCTTGCCAACAAGACTCTGTAAGAAGATTTCTGCGGTGTGTGGGCAATTCTGGTGGAGCAAAAGAGTTTATATGCTACAGGGTTGCATTGGGTAGACTGGAACAAGCTGAAATTGAAGAAGAAGCATGGGGGTCTGGGTTTTCAAGATGTTTAGTTGTTTAACACTGCTTTGATTGCGAAACAGATATGGAAGCTTGTGACTGAGCAAGAGAGGTTAGTTAGTCAAGTTCTCAAATCAAAACACTTTCCTAATTCAACATTATTTGAGGTTGAGAAGAAGCAAAGTGCCTCATGGCTGTGGAGTAGCTGGTTATTAGTGTTACAAGTCTGTGGGAATTGGATGAGGGTGGAAGTGAGAAATGGAAGGTGAACTATAATATGGGACAAACATTGGGTTTCTGATTTCATTTGTAAGGATGTGGAGTTTTTACCTGGCATTGAGAGAGGGCTTGAATGGGTTAAGGACTTGATGACTGGGGATGAAAGAGGATGGGATGAATCCAAAGTTAGGTCCACCTTTACTTCTGCATTTTGTAATTATGTTCTGAGCATTCAATCCAACAATCCAGCCAGAGAGGATAGGTGGATTTGGTCATTGCACAAGAAAAGGACTTTCTCAGTTCAATCCACTTACTCAAACCTTATCACAGACAAATTCCTTAAGCAGATCAAGGCACATGGGAGCAAAAACTTAATTGATGATTCCAAAGTCAGAGTTAGAACTTGGAAATTGCATGTGATGGGGAAACTCAAGCATTTTCATTGGAAGTGCTGTAATGATTCACTGCCAGTCAACTTGCAGCTGAGAGAAAAATGAGTGGACGTGGATCCTATTTGCAAGATGTGTGGAGATGCAATTGATTCTATTGTCTATTTATTTTATAAGTGCAAGGTATGCTTCTAATGTGTGGAAATTGGCGCCTGTCAGGTGGGAGGGTCCTCAAGGCAATGAACTTTCAGAGCATGGTGGTGGAGTATCTGCCAGATGGATACATGAGAGGTTTCTGAAACCAGGATACAACTATCCACTTATATCATGCGGTGGCTATGGAAATCTCGCAATTTGTGGGTTTTTGAGCATGTAATAAAGCCTGCAACTATTGTTATTAAAGTTGATGTGATGGATTGGGAAACATATGTGCAGGGTAACAGGTGTTAGGTCCTATAGTTTCTGTTGGTTGGTAGTTCTTGGTTTCTAGTTTATGTTTTAGTATAGCTGTTGTGGTAGGCTGGTTTTATTTAGTAGTTCTTGCTATTTGTTTAGAGTTTTATTAGGGTGTAGTGGTGCGGTTCTTCTTGTTGTGTAGGGACAAAGGTTCAGTTGAGGGTAACTGCTTTGTCTCTATTGGGTTTGGTTTTGTATTAGTGTTGTTTGTTCTAGCTCACCTCGAGTGATGCTCCCAGCTTCGGCTTCGTTGTACTGAATATTTTATGTTATGGAAATTTTATTCTGTCGTTGGAAAAAAAATTATAGTTTTTTAGCGTGATATATCACTTTGAAAGTATGATTAATTGATTATATAATCATTAGACATGTCTAATATTAATAGTACTAACTAATAAGTAAATATCAATATTGGGGTGACTTGTGAGACGATTTAAATTTTAGGAGGGAATAGGGATGGATCCACATAAGAATTATGCTTAATGAAAAAAAATGAGAATAAATCTCAACCATTAAATTAAACAATCCAATGGATACAAAAAAAAAAAAAAAAAAAAAAAAAAAAAAAAAAAAAAAAAAAAAAAAAAAATCAAAATATTACACTCACTAAGGGTATTTCAGTTATTTTTCTATACATATAAGTGGGGCACACATCAAATATCCAGTCAACTACACATGCCTACCATGCCATATCACTGCCTTGTCACCACCATCACCACATACACAAACAAACGCACGAACAGACATACGCGCGCACACACACACATAGAGCTTTCAACCTCGCAATACGCCCATCGTCGGTCGTTCGTCGCCCTCTGTCTACCGCCAGTTGCCCGTCATTCCACCTCAGCCACATCCATCCTCCGCAACCAAGCTTAAAGTGCGCCTCCTCCGGTCGCGAGAAAACGAACAAAATTTTTGGTCTCTAGTTGCGCCGCCCGCCGCCGGTGTCGTCCTCCTCACATCCGTCTGCCACTTCTCCAGCACCTACACATTATTAAGTATGCAGCGACGTTGCCAGAATTTCACCCCTGAATCCCTGCGATTCTGGTCATGAATCTCCATTCGAGACACCGTCGAAGTTCATCAGACACGTCTTGAAAGGGTGAAGAGGCAGAGAGCGTAATATATTAATGATTTATTATTCGGACACACTCGGCCACATACGAGGATGTATAAGGTGATACTGCCGCCGCGCCCCTATGTTTGGGACTGAAACACGATTTGTCAGTTACTGGCTGATTTGCGGCAGCGTGTGGATGGCCGAGAATATCGCGGGGAACGACGGATGGCCGAAGGTGGCGCACCGATTGACCGAGATGGGGCCGACGAGAACCTATAATGGACACGGGAATTTGGTGGATTTTGACCTAGGGATATGTTTTGGAGAATTTGACATTTTCTAGGGTTTAATTGAGATTTTATTAGTTTTATTATATTACAATTCAGTCCATGAGTCAAAATTAAAATTTACCAAAACTTTGATAATTTCGCATTAATGTTCTATGCAATTGTTTGAAATTGCACATTATTGACTGTCAGTATGCACAAATCGGTTAGACCAAATGCACAATAAGTCATAGGACAATGAACATTATCACAATTTGAATTTTTTCACATATATTAATTTTTTTTTTTGTTCTATCAATTTCATCTTTAATTTAAAAAGAAAAAAATAACATAATTTACATATATATGTACAAAATTATATTTTTAAATCACATATATATATAATATATTTTATTTCTACTAACAATAATATAAAATATTAAATAAATAATATAATACTAAATATATACCAAATATATGTTTTGTCTACATAAAAATTAATGAGTGCGCAATAATGTCAATTAAAAATACACATTATTAAAATATTATAAAAATGAAATGCACGTAAAAAAATACCCGCTCAATTGATTGCATAATAATATTAGGTTAAATGCACATTATTATCTATGGAAATGTAAATCGTTAATTTTGGTATTTCATATATTATGTATTTACAATAAAAAACTAATGTGAAAATATTAAATAAAATCATTCAAATATTAAATAATTTATTCTTAATAAAAAAATAATTTATTTTTAATAATTATGGTAATTTGGTTAATCGGCCGAATAAACCACGTATTTTAGTTCCGTCTTAATTTATTTGCGCAAAAGTCTGGTCAAACGCACAATAGCGACTGAAACACTGCACATTAGTGATAGACATATTGCACATTAATGCATGACAGAACGCACATTAGCGATCAAAACTGAAATAATTATAATTTGTCTGTCTGAATTTATGTATTTTGATTACTTTTAAAATTTATTTTATTTATTTCGATAATTTGATTGAAATAAAATTACTTCAATAATATTAAAATTTATGTATTCGAAGATTTTCATCAAAATTTAAATAACCGAGCTATATGAAAATATTATTATTATGATTTATATATTTTATGTAATACGAGTGCACACTATGGTTATATGGTTATATGAAAATACTATTATTATGATCTGCTTGATTTTTAATAATATCAACTCTTCCTCCTTGTAGGCTTGATATAATTTAGCCTTACACTCCTGCCACTCATCCCAATCTCTCAAACCCCCAAGTCTCCCTAAAGCCTCTAACTTGTCAATTGTCATTGCACACTTTGATTAGGATTCCAGAGTTGGACTTTTGCCTCACAGACCATCCTAATAATCTATTCCATACATTCCTCAATTTCTTCTGAAACATGTAGAAAGTTGAACCATTAACCTTTACCTTCCAAGCATCAGCTACACATTCTTGAAAACCCTCCAAACTAGCCGACATGTTATCAAACATAAACCTACTTCTCCTGCCCACCTCAGCTCTGGTCAAGTCCAAGAGTAATAGGTTGTGATCCGAGGACATCAAAGGAATGTTGATAACTTGGGCTTTTGGGAATTGGAGAAAACATTAAGGGGAGGCACAAACTCTATCAAGCTTCACCTCTACATAATCTAAACCCCTCCGTAGATTTGACCATGTGAATTGAGTACCAACCAAAGGACACTCTACCACCTCAAGAGACTGCATAAAATTTCTAAAATCTCTAAAACTACCCTCTCCACTCACCAGCCCACCACTCTTCTCCTCATTGCTAATAATATCATTGAAATCACCCTCTATAAACGACAAGTCCCCCCAGCTAAGTTGGTGCCTATTAAGAAACTCCATTGATAGTGTCTTTCAACATAATTAACAATAGCATACACAAACACACCCCACATCAAAATAGTACCACCCTTCATAGCAAACTTAATCTCTAAGCTCAACATATTATTGACATTTTCTAGAACTGACACATTAATAGACCAACACAAAAGCAGACCTCTTTTAGAACCACCAACTAGGTAAACACAAAACCATCGAGAATCAAAAGGCAAGTTATTACAAACTTTTTAATAAAGTTTTTTTTTTGTTTCACATAAAAATAAAAAATCAGGGAGGTAGTATTTAATCATATCATTCAACTGGGAAATTGTAGAGGGTCCTCCAAAACCTCTACAATTCCACAACATGACTTTCATTTGAAAACTTGGGACCATTTCTGGTTGGTTTCCTCCACCATTTGAACATTTGTTAACTCGGAATTTTACAATTTTTTAAGTTCAGACTCACTAACATCCTCCTCTATTCTAATGACTTGATCCCCTTTCCTTTTAAAAGAACAAGAGTTGATATGGTCATCTTGGACCCCCAAGACTAGACTTTACCATTAGATTTCCTAGCCCTAGCAATTCTTGTGAAGGTTTTGTGGCTCTTAGAACTTCCTGCTTTGAAAGTTCCAGATTGAACCACTACCTCCACTAGATTTCCAGTATCTTGGGCTATGCCTTTGGAGGAATCAACCTCCATGTGCATCCCAAGATTAGAACCCTCTTAAGATGAATTCCCCTGAACTATGCGAACCTTAGGTTCCACTATAGCAGAAAAGTGAGAAGTTCCTGTTTGACCCCTCTCATCTACCTCATCACTCTCCCTTGTTTTTTCACTCTCAGACTCCCTCGTTGGTGTTATTACCCCCTCCCTAATAAGCCTACCTTCTTCTAGACCTAGTTTAAGCAATTGACCGATGATAGACAAAGGAAAAGGGCTACTACAACTTGAAGATTTCTTTTCTCTCCCATCTCCATAACCTCCCCCTACTTCCCTCAACCAATCCCCATACTGCGCTAACCTTCCTATGAATGTCCACTCTTTTAACCTCACACTGCCTCTCACTATGCTCAATAATCCCACAATAAAAACAGAATCCCAATAAATTCTCATACTTAAATTCTATCCAATGCTCCTCCGGACCTAATTTGATCTTTGTTCCCCTTGGCAATGGTTCAGACACTCTAACTTCAGCCAGAATCGTAGCAATGTGCCATTGTTTGAGCCAACTCCTGGTGCCACCACATCAATCACATTATCGAACATCCTCCCCACTTTCGTACATGTTTCTGCAGATAGCCAATGGAATGGCAATTTGTGTATTTGCACCCACAGGTCGACATTCAGTTCTTCATCTTTAAACTCTATCTGCCCTTTTTTTCCACTCTTTTAGAAGCAAGTATTGCCCATCAAAGGTCCACGTCTTTCCTTTCTACACCTTCATTTTGTCCTTTTCACATTGAAAGAGGAATTGGAATAGGTTTGACTCCAAAATCCTAATTGAGAAATGTTTGGTGGTTTTCCACACGATAGCCATTGTTGAACGCAACCCCCAATGCTGAACGCAACCCCCAATGCTTGCCCTTTTTTCTCCTACTAGGAAGATGCACGTGCTACGCACGTGATATTCTTGCCTTTTTTTATTAAAAAACTAGCAGATATCCTGTGCACATGCACATATGTATATAAAATATCATAAGTAATATTTGAAAATTTAATATTAAAATTCTAGATAATGAACATATTACATTTTCAAAAATTTGATCATAAAGAAAAATAAATTAACGTTTTTATTATTATGAACAATTATTTATTATCATTAGATAATTGTAGTTTGATTATTATTATTATTATTGTTGTTGTTATCATTATTATTATTATTATTATCATTATTATTATTAAACCATTGTTTATAAGTTTCTAAAGTTGTTTGATTATGCTATTAAAACAATTTACTAATTATTTTTTTAAAAAAATTTTATGAGATACAAAAGAAAGAGATAATATTGATGTTAATATAAATAACTTGAAACAATTGTTTATAATTATTTAATATATTTATTGTGAATTATTATAAGTTGAAATTAGCAATAACTAATATACAACATAATAGAAACATATATTATTACACTCAATAGATGTATTAATGTGAGAAGTAAAAACATATTAATTATAATTTTGTAACCGAAAATGGAGGGAAAATTTTAAAGGTTTTATTAAATAGGTTTTATTAAATGCTATTTGCCAGCAATTATATATATATATATATATCTCTGTTTTAGATTTATGTTTAATAGTATAATATATTTTCTTTCCATTAGTTTTACAAAAAAATAAAAAAATAAAAAAAAAAAGCAAATTGATGTATTTTTATGGTAAACATTAATAAACACATGGAATGATGAAATATAATATTTAATATTATTAACCAAAAAATATGATAAATAAAACTAAATAAAAAATCATTTGAGTTGAAAAATATTATTCAAAAGGAAGAGTAGTTTCTTAAAACTTTTGAATTGCCAAAAATGCTCTCACTAAAGATAAGCTTTGAGGTTATTAATGTAACTTTTATATTAGTATTAGAAAGTTACAATTAACAATACCTTTTAAGTTCCTAAACCTCCATTTCTTAATTTACTTTAATTTATTATTTTTTATCTTCATAAATAATTTTATATTTAAGTTTTTACATATAGAAAAATATTATCTACGCAAATTTATTGATTTTCAATACATAATTTATTCTACTTACGACGTTAGGTTTCAGTTTGGTTATTTTAAAGGTAGGTTTTAAATGTAAGAGAAAATATTATTATAAAAAATTTCAATAAAATATTTAATTTCATTAGTGTAAAATATATAATGCACTAATGGAAGTATCATCTCTAATTTTCAAATATCATATTATTTACTATAGAGATTTTTTGTTACAGTATTAAAACAACTAAAGAAGAAAAATTACGTTAACATGCATATGGTTAATAATGATTGAATGAAAAACAATTGTTTTTTTTCCCGAAATGATAGATTTTATTATAAAACACATAAATTACAAAAGAACAGCCAGTAGCTGAATACAAACAGCCAACAGCTGAATACAAACAGCTAATAGCTGAATAAACTGGGAGGTCGGTCAGAAGACCGCCTAGAGCCGACCCCAACGGGTTAATACTAACGGCACAAAAACAAAGAAACTACAAAACTAAAGACCCCTCAGGGTAATACCCGAGTGTCTGACCCCCACAGGGTAATAAGTTGACACTCAGGCTCACAGGGACCAACTGGCCCAAACCAAAACACAAATCCTAATACAACAAAACACAAAAACACAAAACACCCAACGAAAATAACAAGCATCAACACACACAAAACATACTAACTACAAATACGAACGACCCTTCCCCAACGGCAACTCCTACCCAATCAGCAATCACCAAATCAACTCAAAAGAAATCCAACGAAGAAAAGACCCCTCCACTGCCACTCGGCCTAGCGGAATCCACTCTCCAATGGGAACCCTCATAGAGCTAATTCTCCCCACCGCCAAGCATCGAGAAAGCTCCCGAACACCACAAACCCAAGCACCCTAACACCATTAGCGGCTCAGGAAATGGTAAGCCCCCCGAACGGCAACACAGAGGGACGGAGAAGGAAGACTGTCGCGGCACCGCAGCCCCAGCAATACAATCCTCAACATGAAGATGCTCCAGAGTAACCAAACAGATCCAACCCAGAATCACCGAACAATCCGACCAATTAAGCCAACCAGGAATGTCCAGAACCAGCCCAAATCCGCCATTCACCGGCCAATGGCCCAATCGCCCCTCAATACATGAAGCACAGGCACGGCCCCCAAAGCCTGCTCGAGAAATAAAGCATAGGCAGCTGGGCACACTCAAAAGAAGCCGAGACAAAATACCAAAATCGAGACTTACCAGTTGAGACCACCAAGAATCGAAGCCCCAATTGCCAAGCCTCCAATAGATGCCAATTCGCCGGCGCAGAAGCACGGTGCAGACCAGCGACGGCAAGCGAGCCAAGCCAGCGAACCGATCGGAAGAGGATGACACTGTGAAGACCCAATATGATAACTCTAGGTACACCGACCCAAGAAATTGGACCACCAGGACCACACCCAACCCAAAAAAACCACACCACAACCCATAGCCGCCAGAGACGCAGACCAGTTGAAACCCTAATCTGAGAGGGCAACAACCAGGACCGCACTCCATGAAGCCAAGGTTGTGGCTGGTGGGAAAGGGCCGGGAGGCGAGAGGACGACCACTAGATCGGGTTTGGACGCCGAGAGGAAGGCAACGATGGCAGAAAACGACGGCGAGAGACGATGGATTTAGGGATGATAAAATCGCCGAGAGAGATTTAGGCCTATCGCTAAAGTTGAAATTTATTCGGTAAGTGAAAAAAATATAATTTTAATAGAATGTTTTACAAAATTACTAACTAAACAATATGCATAGTTAAGTTTACACGTTAATGGTATGTATAGTAAAATTGTTTTTTTTAATGATAATATGTGTTACATAAACTATTCTATCATTTACTTTATTGTAATAGAAATAAAAGGTAGACTAATTATAAAAATAAAATAAAATAAAATAACCAAACCTTTATTAAATGTTGAATTTTAAAATACGCGTAATTATTAAAAAATAGTCACAAATAATATCAATTAAATAAAAAAACCGTACATTTACTTTAAATTTGTTGCCATTAATCAATCTTATTTATAAAATTATTCATAAATTAAATGTTCCATTAGTTTAGCAAAAACAAAAATGGTGTATTTTATGGTAAAAATTAATAAATGAATTGAATGACAAAATATAATATTTAGTACTATTAATGGAACTCTATGATAAATAAAACTAAATAAAAAATCATTGGGTTGATTTTACAAAATAAAATCAATAATATTTTTCTTTGTAAAATTTTAAATGTTTTAATGACCTACGTTGTCTTTGATTTTCTTATTTAATGATATCCTCAGTTGTAATGATCATTATTATTGTCTTATAATATGGTTTTTTAATGCCTTCTTTTTCTGTGATACTCCTTGAAAAATAACTTATATTTGATATAACCATTATTTGTGATAATCATTTTTTTAGTGTTGATTAGAAGCTAACCAACTATGTTTGAATGTTTAATTTTACACTATTTGCAAGCATAATATTTCATAATACTTAAATATATATTTTCTTTCTGGATATAATGACATAAAAGATAATTAAATATTTGAAAATGTAATTAAAGTCGTAATTTTTTAAAAAATAATTACATGAAAAATATTAGAAACAAAAACATCCTATCAATTTATCTATTTATTGTTCAACATGGTTGATTGAAAGCACGCCCATCTATATATAATGTCCAACATAAACTATTGTTGAATCTCCTAACATTGCCACACATGCATTATTATTTTATATTTATAATTACTCTATTTTTATTTATATTACAATTAAAGTAAACGATAGATTAATTTATTTTTATGTATATTACAATTAAAGTAAACGATAGATTAATTTATGCAACTATTATTATCATAAAGAAAGAACATTTATACCATACATACCATTAACGTATAAATTTAAATATGATTATGCATATTGTTTTAGTGAGTAATTTAGCAAAACATCGCTATTAAAATTATATATTTATCACTTAACTAATAACCTTTTCAACATAAATTTTACATTTTGTATGTTGAAGAATTATTTTTGATTCAATCATTATTAAACACTAGTGCATACCCCGTGCGATGCACGTGATACATATAATAAATCAATTATTTCTATAGGACTTGTACGTCTAGACAAAAAAATAATAGGCTTGGATCATCCATATTTCACATATTTTAATAAGTGGCGTTTATTTAAGCCAAAAAATTAACATGCTAATTAATATATAATTCCGCTAACACGTCATACTGATATTTATTTGATTTTAGAATATATATTTATTCATTGATATAAGAAAAAAATAAAAATTTTATTTATTCTTGTTCACCATATAATACTAAATTATTATTTTAATATAAAATTTATATTCATATAATGTCATTATTATTATTTATAAAAATTATAGAAGTAGTCTTCTTTATGTAATGAAATTCAAAATAAAATTTTGAGTATAAATGTTTACAAAATACACACACATGTTTTTTAGAATTCAATTTTCTCATAATAATTCTTTTTTTTTTTTAAAAAAAAATGATTTAGCAATTGCCAAAACATAAATCCATTACATAATCAAGAGATTTTTTCTAATTTTCATCCTAAGGTTGTATAGTTTATTTAACATACTATGCAATAATAAAATATTTTACAATAAGTTCATTTTTGAAACATAACAAAAAAAAAGTGATAAAAACACTATCATAGTTGACAATAATATACAAATAAATAACATGTCAAAATTTTAAAGAATAACTAATATAATTTTATTATCTAACCATCATTAAAATCATTTAATAATGTGATCATTATCTATTAAATGATAAATAATACTAATTTTTTTAGAAAATATTAGTTTTATATAATTAAATAAAGGTTAAAATATTACTCGACAAATATTAATTATAATGGATATCAGTAAAATCATTGTATAAATTATTTAAGGAAAAAATATTTAAGATCATATCTTGATAGTAAATGTAAATATGCAAGCATTTAATGCATATAGTAAAAAAATTTCAAATAAGATATGTATTAAATGTTTGTTACTTTTCTTGCTACTATTTTTGGTAAATAGGTTGACTTTTAATAGATATATAGAAGATATGCATGTCAATTAAACATATGCACCAATGGAAGTATCATCTCTAATTTCCATATATCATATTTTACTATAAATATGTTTGTTATAGTATTAAAAAAAAATTAAAGAGAAAGAATTTAGTGAACATATATATGTTTAAAAATGTTTGAATCAAAATAGTTATTAAACAGAAAAGAATTCAATATTTTAATTAACTTTAAATTGTTATTTGAAACAATTTTAATTGTTTTTATTATAAGCAATAAAGGTGTTTAGAATAAGACATAATATAACTTTATGGAAGTAACATAATGTAACACTTTTGAGTTTTGAGGGTAGTAATGACATTTTAGATTTTATTTACATGTGGTTGGATGATATAGTAATGAAGTTATAATATTACCATAAATTATTTTTAACACATTAATATTAAGAAATTAAAAAAATAACTTACAAACATTTTGTAAATAACAAAAATCAATGAGAATCATAAGTGAATTGAATAAAATATTAATAGTAAAATAATAAAATTAGAATAAATAAGATTCATACATTATGACAATTGAAAAAAAGCAGTTAAGTAGATAAATGTTTGGTTTAAATAAAAGGTCAGATCAATGGATCATTTTTTTTAATTATTTTATTGACTTTGCATTACAAGAATTTTTAATATTTGTACATGCAAAATCTTAGTTATGTAGTTGTGCCAATACATTCATTTAAAAATTTGGATACAAATCAAATTTTTTTAACAGATTATTATTATAAAAAAAGTATTAATTATAAAATGAACAAGGAATATTATAAGAAAAATTGAGTACTATGTTATCACATTCATGCTTTAAAACGCTTTATTGAAACGTTATATTAACTCATGTGTTTTAATATTTCAATTATTGTTATTAAAATTTAAATTGTTAGTTGAAATAATTTTAATTGTTTATAGGCAAAATAGCAACTTAATACACGACCTTTCATCGTTTTGCATTTTAATCATAACCTTTAAGAATTGGTAATTTAATCACTACCTTCTACATTTGTTGCAAAACGAACCACGACTGACGGTTCCGTTCACAGAATGCTGACTTGGAACTGACGGAAGTGTCGACGCGTTGACGTGGCCATGTTGTCTCATTGACGTGGCGATGCTGGAATAAACGACGTCGTTCGACTGTCCATTTAACTTCAAATCGTTCCCAAAATTTTTCATTTCACGCACGCAAGAACCCTAATTTCCTTTCTCTTCTCAGAACTCAAAATTCCTTTCTCCATTTTTCTGCAAAAATGTCGTCTGAATTAAAAATCTGAATAATATTTAAAAACCCTAATCCCTTCTAAATCCCAAAATCCCTAATTTCTATTCTCATTTCACATCTTCGAACGCACCCGCCACAATGTCGTCTGGTTCGAGCGATACTCGGTGTGTAGTGTGTTTCCATGGAGTCAACGCAGATGTTTTAACTTCAAACACAGAGAAAAACCCATCACGGCGATATTACAATGTCCATATCGAAATGTAAGCTTTTCGATTTCGAAAATATCAATTTGGTGAATGGCTCGACTGCTTGCATATGAAAGATCGAACCTTTGAATTTGTCAAATTTTGAAGATTTTACGATTGAAAATTAGGGCTATTTGATTCTGTAGATTTTTGTACTATTGTTGATTTTACATTTGAAAAATTAGGGCATTTGAAAATTAGGGCATTCTGAAACTGAAAGCTTGAGGATGACTGGGAAGCTTGTATAGTTCATACCCACAAAAACTGATCTTGAGTTTGCCTTCCTTTTAGTGCATTTATCTTTTTTTTTTTTTACTTTAATATTGATGAAGAATTCTTTGTAATGTGCCTTCATTCTGCAATTGATGAGTTTGCCTTCTTTTAGGATAAGGACTGTACATACTTTAAATGGCTTGATGAAGAATTACCTGCATTCCAAAAGGCTAGATTTTTGAAGATGAAGTCTCAGAGTAATCTGTTGGAGGAGCAATTAAAGTGTAAAGCAATTTCCGAGAGTTTGCTTGCTTAGAAGCTAGAACTGAAGGAGAATGAAATTCAAAGGCTACAAAACAAGAATGAAGAGTTGGAAGAGCAATTGAAGTGCAAAGCAATTTCTGAGAGTTTGCTTGCTGAGAAGCTAGAATTGAAGGGCAATGAAATTCAAAGGCTACAAAACAAGAATGAAGAGTTGGAGGAGCAATTGAAGTGCAAAGCAATTTCTGAGAGTTTGCTTGTCGAGAAGCTAGAATTGAAGGACAATGAAATTCAAAGACTACAAAACAAGAATGAAGAGTTGGAGAAGACCATTTATGGAATGTGCAAGAGAAAGAAGATTGAGAGAAAATTGATTTTGTTAGATTTACTTTTCTGTGTGGCTATGTATTGTAATGGAGTTGGCAATGGAAATCAAAATGGAAATGGTAGACTAATGCTTAAATAGATGTTGGTTTTGTTTTATAGTAGGTAAATGTTGGTTTTGTATTTTGGCAGGTAAGTGTTGTTGGTTTTGGAAAATGGTAGACTAATGTTGTATGATGCTATTATGTAATGAAAATGACAGTTTGATGTTCTTTAAGGGGCTTTTTCTTTTATAAAGTTGTATATGGTTCATTAAATTCTTTAAGCTTCATTTTGTTTCCATGATAACAACCAATAGTAACAACCAACCGATTCAAGTTTTTTAAGCTTCATTTTTGTCTATGATTCTCCATCATTTTGTTTCTATGATAACAACCAATAGTAACAGCAACAAAATCAAGTACAAAAGGAAAGAAAGATAAAAATAGATATTCCACTTCAAACTAATATCCATTATATCCAGCACACAACATTCTTAGAGTTAACAGTTGTAGATCAATCAAAATAGATCTTCCACACACCAAATACAATTCTTATCCCAAATTCATACTTCAAAATACCAAGTACACTGCAAAAGGTACACCAATTCAAAATAGGTCTCAAAATCAAGTCCACAACTACTTCAATCCATAACCAGACACAACTACTTAGCCACACTCTCTTGAGTGCCTAAAACAGAACAATCTTGATTTTTCTTTGATCGGCTCCTGGTACTAGGACTACCAACAGAGTTCTTGGATTGACTTCTGGTAATGGGAGCATTAACAGGGTTCACCAAGTGCACTCTTTTGTCACTTGACATCTGCAAATATAGAATATACAATAGCATTTAACTTAAGTGAATTGGACACAACATATCTATTAAGAAGAAGTAAATAATAGCTAACCCTCATGTAAATCGATCCTGTCTCTTCAGAAACAAACACACCGTATCCCTTCCTTGCCTGAAATAAAATATAAACATAAATATAGGGAATCAGTATACAAGTCATTTTATTTTAATCAGTTTAAATATACCAGTGCTCTATCTTTTATTGTTTGAGCTTTGTGGATTTCATTTTCTTGGATTCCAGTTCCTCTGGAGGGATTTTTCCTCTTTCTTTCTCTTGTTGGAGGAGGTGCAGTAAAGTGGCTATTGTCTTGTGTAGGAAGAGGTGCAGTGAAGTGGCTACTGTCTTATGTGGGAGGAGGTGAAGTTAAGTGGCCACTGCCTTGTGTTGAAGGGACAGATGGAATATTCTTAGACCCACTAGGCAATTCATGTATCCTTGGTCTACCTCTCTTTGCCTAACAAAGAAAAAAAGTGTAAACAATTTATTACATACACAAAAAGACAATGAACAACATAAAATGCACAATATACCTTCTGAGGCTTGGGTGCAGCTTCTCTTGTTGTGTCCAACTTTCAAGCATTTTTGGCATCTCATTTGCAATCCAAAACGTTTCAATGATGTAGCATTCTTTTTCTCCTCTTCAGGAGCTTTCTTTCTTGCCATTTTAGGTCTCCCAGGCATTTTTTTAAATGGAGGTGGTCTTACTTTTTCCCCAGTTGTCTCAGGCCACATTTTTTTTCCATTCAAAGGTTCAAGTGAAAAAGAATAGGCCTTTAAATACCTCTCAAGGCTGAAGTAAGGATGTACAAAGGCTGCCACATCTTTTTTCTGATAAAGAATTGCAGAGCAGGCATGGACACAAGGAATCCCAGAGATATCCCACTCTCTACAGGTGCAACTCATCTCCCTCAAGTCAACTACAAACTGATCTTCTGAAATTGCCACTTGAAACTTGTCACCCACAGCAGGCTTAGTATGACACAACCTACTTTTGTACTTAGCCTCTTCAACCTTTTTCCTAATCCTAGGACATAGCATATCACTCACAGCACTACCCAACATGAGTTTCTCATGGTGTCTTTCCATAACATAGGTTCTAATGACCTCAAGCATCTCCACAATTGGTATTTTTCTAGCAGCTACAATGGTACTATTAAATGTCTCACACACATTGTTCAATATCATATCACACTTGGGTAACTCTGCAATAAAAGCCTTACAAAATCTAAAGGTTTCTTTGTCAAGAAAATCCTTACATGCATCTGGATCAACCACATTTAACTCATCAACAGCTTCCTTGTAGGCTACCCGGTATGTGCTATGCACTATCCTCCAATATAGGTCCTTCAATACTTTCTCTGGGTGCTGCTTTTTCCAATTCATATACA
This sequence comes from Striga hermonthica, assembly GCA_902706635.1. NCBI lineage: Eukaryota > Viridiplantae > Streptophyta > Magnoliopsida > Lamiales > Orobanchaceae > Striga > Striga hermonthica. Next base: position 11,159,525 of record CACSLK010034108.1, on the reverse strand, counting down.
CATGTCTAGCACAATTTCTGTGCTCAGCATGTGGTGTGAGTTCTTTGATAGCTGCAATAAGTCCCTGCAAGTAGAAAATAGAACATAAATTACAATTCTAAAACTGAAACATGAAGTGTCCAACCCTGAAACATGAAGTGTTACAACATAAATTAAACTAGAAAATGAACACTGAACATGAAGTGTACTAACCTTTTGTTGGTCACTAATGAATGTCCAACCCAAACCATCCTCTATTCTAAGCTCTTGAAACAATATGGTTAAGAACCACCTCCAGTTGTTTTCATTCTCTGAGTCAGCAATAGCCCAAGCCAAAGGATATATTTGGTTGTTCCCATCTTTTCCAATTGCACACAACAACACACCTCCCAGAAATGTCTTTAAAAAACAACCATCAAATCCAATTATTGGCCTAGATCCTTGCAGAAACCCTTCCCTCAAAGCACTGAAGCCAACAAAGAAAGCCTTGAAAACATGTCCTTCTTCTAATAACATTTCAAATCTCCCATTTCTATCCACCCTCTGCAACTCAGCAATATAGTTTCTGAGGCACCCATAATGTTCTGATTCATAGCCTCTTAGAATCTCAAGAGCTTTGTATTTCTCTCTGTACAACTTCCATTTGGATGGTTGTACTCCAAACTTGTCCATAATAAGGTCCTGCATATCTGAGGCCTTTATACTAGGTTGTTTCCTGAACTTTTCCAAATACTCATTTGCTACCCACTGAGAAGTTGCTTGTATGGTCCTAATGTCCCTAAAGCATTGATGCTCTGACACCAATCTTTTGATGGCAACTCTACCCTCAGATTGAACTAAACTGCCATACAATCTCCATGGACAACTATCAATACATCTTGCTTCAACTTGCTTTTGACTGGTTCTCATGAATTGAATGTTACACCCATTGTGAATGGCACTTTTTTGAATTGCACTTTTCAACTGCATTACACTGTCAAACCTCATACCCAACACAAACTGTAAAGTACTGTGATCACACTTAGGGTCATACACTACTAACTTCTTCTTAGAACTAGACACCCCAGCAGAATCATCTTCAACCTGTCCATGTTCAGAAATAGGTGAATCAGTGTTCACTGAACCATCAGAATTTTCATAATCTGACTCCAAGTCTCTAACAACTGAACTTTCCTTAATAACTTCAGCATTTTTGGATTTCTTAGACATTACCCTATCCCTCCTTGCAGCAAGATATTCCTCATCATCTGTCCCCAAATTATCATCAGAGAGTCCATCCTCACTAGAATAATCATCAGACTCATCATTAGATGGAACATAATCATCATCATTTGAGCATTGTTCAACATCATTCAAATTTTCATCCTCTGGAGGGATTGCAGCACCTTGTAATGTACCGTGTGTTGCACATTCAGTTGACTGTGTATTCTGTGCACATTTATTTGACTCTGCTTGTTGTGAACATACATACACATACACAAGCTTTTGCGAAGAAGATAACTGCTTTAGCACCTCCATGACCCCAGTGTCATCATGTATTTCTTTGTACTCATCTGTGTCTGGAATTTTGTAGAAAATCTTCTTCCAATCTTTACAACCCAACTTGTCAATTTCTTCCACCAGATCAAAGAAACCAAATCTATCCAAGTCTAGTCCATGAACTAAATGAATATTATCACCAAAGAAATCCAAGAAACCATCAATATTGATCATGTACCCTCCGTAGTTGAAATAGATTGCGAAAGTATGACTGCAACATTATGAAGAAGAAGAGAAAACATGTCACAGAACAACATCATTAAATTCGTGATTTAACTCGAAATAATATCATTGTCCAACAAATCCAGAGAAATGACAATTACTGAATCACTCGCGTTTCTCAGATCATGGAGATGAGCTCGAAAAAAAAATACACAGGGATGAACATTCTCATCATATTCAATTTCGAAAAAAATAATACCTGTTGTCCATTACACATAAAATTTCTTCTCAACTGGGGCTTTGCCAATCCTTCACATCTGCAACTTTGGGATTTTTGGAGATTTGAAATGAGAATGGAAATTAGGGATTTTGAGTTCTAAGAGGAGAAAGAAAATTAGGGTTGCGTGAAATGAAAAATTTTGGGAACGATTTGAAGTTAAATGGACAGTCGAACGACGTCGTTTATTCCAGCATCGCCACGTCAATGAGACAACATGGCCACGTCAACGCGTCGACACTTCCGTCAGTTCCAAGTCAGCATTCTGTGAACGGAACCGTCAGTCGTGGTTCGTTTTGCAACAAATGTAGAAGGTAGTGATTAAATTGCCAATTCTTAAAGGTGATGATTAAAATGCAAAACGATGAAAGGTCGTGTATTAAGTTGCTATTTTGCCTTTCTTATATTATAAGTTGTAAATGTATTTAGAATAAGACATAATATAACTTTTCATAAGTAATATAATATAACACTTTTGAGGGTAGTAGTGGCATTTTAGATTTTATTTACCTGTGATTAAATGAGATAATAATGGAGTAATATTATTACATTCATGTCCTTAAAAAGTAAATTCTCTAGAGAGTAATATGAATTTCAATTTTTTTCAAGAAATGACTCATCCTTTTAACATAGATTATAGACAGATAGAGATTATATATTATAAATTATAGATCCTCCCTATATATAATTCCACAATGCGTTGAGCCTACGTGGTTGCTTCTGGTGCTTCGGAATCCTACTTGACCAAGAATCATGCTTCGTAGTTAGGTTGGACAAATAATATTATATATTAATAATTAATAATCTAGGTTCGGGCATTCCATAAATATTATTTAGTTAACTTAGGTATTTTAACATCAATTGTACTAATATAACCCTTTAATTCCTTGTAATTTTAGATAGTGAGTCACTAAGAGACTAATATATCCCTGACTTTTGATTTGTTTCCTACAATTAGATATTGAATTGTAAATGTATTTTAAAAGTTGATAACTTTTGTATTTCTTATCGGTTTTACATATATAGTATATTAAATTAATCATCGATCTTCGATTTGACATCCATATTGTATATATGAAATAAAATAAATTATATTTATCTTTATAATAATAAAAATTAATTATTGTTTACTAAAATTCATTAGAAAAATAAAATTATTTCTCAATTTATATTTATGTTTAATGTAGTTATATGTTGTAAGTTAAAAAAAATATTATAATATAACACAAGTAAGTCGCACAAATAAAAGTGTCATACCAAATATAATAATACAAATATTTTTAAAATATATTTAAATTTTCAACTACTTGTTTTCAGTAATTTTAGATTTTAAGAAAAAAAATTAGCAAGCACCCGTGTAATACACAGCATTGTACTAGTTATATATTACAGATGGATTATAGATTGTAGATTATAGATTATATCGGTTTTGCTATGAAGCTAAAAGTTGACTTCATAGTTGAGCCAACCTTCTATATACAACAAGTAAACCTACCATATTCTCTGATTACTTAAATAACACTAATATAATTTTATTAATATCGTTTGGTTTAATTGTTGTATATAGAAGGTTGACTCTACTATGAAGCCAAATGTTGGCTTCATAGCATAACCGTAGATTGTAGATATAAATTACAGATAGTTATAGACATAGATTATAGATAGATAGATTATATATATAGATTATAGATGATCTTGCCAATTAGACTAAGCGAACACTCCTGTATTCCGGGCTCAATATCGGTTTCTGCTATTTCGATTTCTGATCTTTCTTTGTCGGATAAATCGAACTTATGAAGTTTGTCAATGACTTCGTGCTCCATAACTGCTAGAAATGAACACAAACTCGATGAAACCTCCCGAACAATCTGAGTAAGCACTGCGATCCTGAAACCCACCGCTGCCCACACGAGATAAGAGGCTCATAAAAAGGTATTACCCTAGGAAAAGACTAAACCAAGCTATCCAGCAGAAAACAGAAACCAATAGAGGATAAGAAATGACGAGAAATTAAAACGACAGACAAAGGTGAAGATTCCACACACGATCGAAAGAAAACCTTTCTCTAACGGGGGCTTCCAAGGGGATGGAACGAAACTGACCTTTTAGTTGGTTCAAAAATAGTTCTACCGTCTCCTGAACATCATGATTATGAGGTGGGTTGTGGATAGTGAATTTCATATATTTCGACTGAAAAAACACACCAAAATCATGTTAGCCATAGCAGAAGAACCAACCACTCAAGAACCATTGTAATACTAAAATTTCAAAGTGGATCGTGATATGGTCGTTAGTAGCGGCTCATGAGGAACCGGTTGTGATCCAGTCATCTATGCCTTATGAAGAGGACCGGCTAGACATTGTGGTAGTCGGGTGGTTGGGTGAGTGCCCGGCGAGTGGTGAATGTTCGACGTGGGGTAAGTGTCCAGCATGAGGAGTGCCCGGCGTAAGGGGTGCCCGGCATGTGGAGTACCCGGTGCTAGGTTCTCGGTGGGAGTGCCCGGCGCAAGGCTTTCAGTGACGCGTGTTCAGCACCAGGTGCTCGAACTTGGATGGTGTTCGGCGGGTGCTCGATCTTGGGAGGTGTCCGACGGCCCTCGTGCGCTCGGCGGCCCTCGTGTGTCGTCGAGGAGGTTAGAACCTGAAGGTGGCTTTGTGACCAAGTTACGAAGGAGTTAATAGCAATAAGGACTCTCGGGATTCAGAAGACCTTTAACCTAACTAAGTGTTTTATACGAAGAAGACTTCTTATCCCACTGGGACTCTCCAAATTTCTCCTATAAAAGGGAGCAAGTTCATTCATTTTACACAACACACATACACGAGTTATCTCGTTACTCTGCCATTTTCTCTCAAGCCTATCACTGTCTTGAGCGTCAGAGTGTTCTCGCCGGGACTACCCCCGGCGTGCTTTGCAGGTACCGACGATCAAGGAAGTGCAACCCGGTTCGAGAGGAGCGGTCCAACGGTTCAAGTATTTGTGGTATAACAAATTGGCGCCGTCTGTGGGGACAATCGGTCTTCTACCAGAGTTTCAGGGGCTGTTTTTTCTCACTAAAAACGAAGAACGATAGGAGTCATGGCGGGAGACAATTTGAAGAAGAACTTGACTAAAGAGATGGATGAGGAATGGGCACGGAGGGCCTTCGGGACAGGCCCCCCGTCAGGATGGTTACCATCGCCGGTCACCCCCAAAGAGACGTTGTTAGGCCCAAGAGTGACCCCTATACCACCATCAGAAGCTCAGAAGCGCGCGGCGAACTCGGGAGGATCTGATGGTATGGCGGACAAAGCGAAAGAGGCTGGTACCACGGTTGATGGAGGGGTAAATCAAGTTGTTTTGGGATCTGGGGTTGCTGGTGATCAGAGTGGTGCCCTTGGTAGTAGGCAGTTGGTCGTAGTAGGAGCACAAAACCCTCCGGGGGATAATGTTTCTTCGGCACCACGGGAGGACACGATTATTCAGATGACCAGGTCAGAGTTGGATAGGATCATTGTGGAGGCGATAGGCCAGGCTCAAGAGGTGGATAAGAGAGCTCCCAATGAGACGTTTAAACAACCTCCGCCGCGACAGCCACTAACAACTCAACAAAAAGCCCCCTTGCAGCAGCAGCAGCAGCGCGTGGAGAGGGACGATGAGGAGGATGCTAGGTCAGTGACCTCCCACCCGATGGCGATAGAGCAACCGGATAGGTTAACTTTGGAGAGGTTGGCAGCTCAAATGCGGGAACTCCAAGCTCGGGTGCAGGGTAAGAGGCCTGTAGTCTCGCGAGGACACCCCTTTGCAGAGGATGTCTTAGGAGGAGATTTGCCTAGCAACTTCAGGGAGTTGAGTTTGTCCTATGATGGATCGGCGGACCCAGCTAGGCATTTGAGATCGTTTAACAACATAGTCGTGCTGCACAGGTATAGTGATGTCATGAGCTGCCGAGCCTTTTTGACGACCTTGAAGGGGTCGGCGCAAGATTGGTTCCACCAGTTGCCGGCAGGATCTATCGATTGCTTTGAGAAGTTCAGCTGTTTGTTTCTGAATCAGTTTGCGAGTGCCAGAAAGCATGATAAGACGTACCTCTCGTTGATCAATATGCAGTAGAAGGAAGGGGAGACGTTGCGGCAGTATGTAGCGCGGTACACTAAGGAATGCGTGGAGGTCCCCTCTGCCTCAGAAGAAATCAAAGCTGGAGGTCTTACGCGGTGTCTAAGACCTGGGAAATGCAGGGATTCCTTGGCGAAGCGGCCGACAAGATCATTTGACGAGCTCTTGGAGAGGTGTAGCAAGTATGTGAATATGGAAGAATCAGATGCGGACTCCATCCAAAATAATAAAATAAAGGGTAAGCAAGTTGAGGAAAGGCCTCGACAAGGTGATCGACGAGCTCCCCTTAAGGAGTCTCGAGTCGAGGATCGATTCAGGGGTCCGAGGTATGAGCACTGCAAACTACTTAATGCTCCACAATAGGAGATCTTGGAGGTGATGGAGAAGCGGGGGGAGGATAAGCTGCTCAAACAACCAAAGCCCCTACCCCCACCGCGGAAATTTTAAGAAGGAAAGAATAGATATTGTCGGTACCACCGAGACTATGGTCATTCTACTAACTTTTTTCAAGAGTTGAAGGATGAGATTGAGCGGCTCATTAGGGTCGGTCATTTAAAGGAGTTCGTGATCCAGGATAGGGAGCGCCAAGAAGATCGTCGGGAGGAGCGTGAGTCAGGGGACAAGCGGCGGAGGACTGATGAGCAGCCTGACAGATCAGTGAAGAAAGATGTAATACACATGATCGCGGGAGGTCCTACGCATGGAGACTCACATAGAGAGAGGAAGAGGACCTACCGGGGTAAGGGTGTGGCTAATGAGGTGGCTGAGGTACAGGTGGAGAGGAGCTTGGCTACTTTGAAGTTTGGAGCTGGCGATGTGCAGGGGCTTGCCATCCCACACAATGATGCCTTGGTCATCACTGCGGAAGTGGCCAGTTACGATGTGCAAAGGGTACTCATAGACACACAGGGAGCTTGGCGGACATCATTTTCCTAAAGTGCTTGCAACAGATGGAGTTAGACGTGAAGGTCGAGCCGGTCCATACTGCCCTATATGGCTTCAGTGGTAGTGAGGTTCATCCCGTTGGTGAAGTTAGTTTGACTGTGGCATTGGGAAGGTCGCCTTTGAGGAAGGTGAAGATGGTTCGCTTCTTGGTCGTGGATGCTAGCTCGGCCTACAACATCATATGGGGCGGCCTAGCTTGAATTTATTCCAAGCAGTCATTTCTACTATTGCATGAAGATCAAGTTCCCCGTGGGGGATGAGGTTGGGGAGGTGACTGGAGACCAGTTGCAGTCTCGACGGTGCTATGAGGTCAAATTGAAGACGACTGAGGCGCAATATAAGAGGAAGAATGATGACCTGCCTGAGTGCTCCCGTCAGGAGAAGCAGCAAGAATTGGGAATTAGCTTCCGGGACGAGCTAATGGAAGTTGATTGATATAGGGGAGGTTGTTGCCACGACCATGGAACATATCGCATTTGAATAAATGTTATGCATCGTTGGAGACATGCTATCTTTAATTGTTTTCGTTTGTTAGTGGTTATGTTTTGGAGAGACAAGTAATAAAATTGCATTTGAAGTATTTTCGGCTTAACTCTTTTCATGTGTGATGTGTGTGCAGGACGCAAGCCTGTCAGTCTCGCCTAAGCTCGCGGAGCTAGGAGACGACCTCCATAGAGTGTAAGCTGTCAGTCTCGCCTATGCTCGCGGAGCTAGGCGACGACCTCCATAGGGCGCAAGCCTGTCAGTCTCGCCTATGCTCGTGGAGCTAGGCGACGACCTCCATAGGGCGCAAGCCTGTCAGTCTCGCCTAAGCTCGCGGAGCTAGGCGACGACCTCCATAGGGCGCAAGCCTGTCAGTCTCGCCTAAGC
>CACSLK010034108.1:11130221-11142476 GCA_902706635.1 Striga hermonthica | reverse complement strand
TTTTTTACTTAGGTCAAGTAATAGAAATCCAACTTCAATTCACCTCATTCAGCAACAACACCATTTTCACCAATCATCACCAAATCAGTCAACAAAATATAATCGTGTACGGCTGACAAGAAAAAGGCTCAAAGCTCAAATGGGCTACTAGGGAAAATAACGTTTAGGGTCAAAGAACAAGGCTAAAAAGAGCTAATCAAATAAAACGCCTCAATCATGTTCGCAATTTCAAACTCTAATCGATTCCTTTCAAACAAACTCAAGGCAAGTTCTAATCATTCAAGAACATGACCAATATCTCACAAGAAAGAAGAGTAAGGATCAAAACCTTACAAGGCAGATAAATGTCACTCAAAGCAATCAAGCAAATACCGAGGCAATGACCACACATCCGTTATCCCAACTTCCCCATTTCATCAAACATTCATCAACAATTCATATAATTCACCAATATCACATGCTCAACAACACACAAAATCCTAACACTAGACCGGTTCACCATATAAGCATGAAAAATCCAAATAGACTCCTCCTCACTTAAAATGAGGCAATGACCTCATTTCTTCAACTCAAAACAGAAAGTCAAATACTAGGAACAACAATCTCATAAAGTGAACCAATACTAGCAGACACCACAAGAACACAAGACTCAAAAGAGAACACAGAAAAAGAAAACAGACTCAAAAAGATAAAAAGAGAAATGATGTGCAAACCGAAGATGCCCCGTGGAGAATAACCATTCACGTGCAAGTTGCTCCCCTATGCTTAGCTTAGAACCTCGATGGTCCTCGTTCAATACAATCCTCCTACTCGAGCTTGTAATCCCGTACCTGCCAAGAAAAACACAAAAACTCCAAGACTCCTATTATTCAAATATAATACTAAAAGAGCAAAAATAAAAATATCTAGAAAAACAGTAAATTCCTTGGGTTGCCTCCCAAGAAGCGCTTGTTTAACGTCATTAGCTTGACGAAACCTGCAGAAAACTCAGCCAGGATCTAAGAAGAAATGACGGCCATGCCACGCCTTCGTATTCTCAAGAAGTGGTAGCTCAGGCTGTGTGGCTAGAAGGCGGGCATGGTGGATCCAGATGGTCATGTTCTGGATAATGCAGTCTCGGGCACGAGTAATCCCCAACTCTAGACGTAGAGCTTTTCCTACCCGAGTTTTGTTGTCAACCTCCGAAAGTATGAGCTCATCTGTGGAGCAAGTCGAACTAAATCCCACCCACTTCGTAACACAGTGTAGCGGCCTCGGAGATGGGTGCTCAAACTCGAAGATGGGAGGAGGGACTCGAGAGTCAAGCCCGTGGACCTCCTTCTCTGAAATATCATCAACGTCTCGCTGGGGATTATTATCCTCTTCTTCGGCCTCACACATTTGCTTCAACGTACGGGCTCGAGTATCAAGCATGAGGTGGGGGTCATCGACTTTTGCCTCGATTGAGCTGGTATGTGCTGCAAAATTCTCCATTTGTGTGCTCAGTCGAGCACACCCGAGCTCAATATCCACATCTCGAGTGGTCAAGGCAGATATGCGAGCAAGGATGAGGTCGATCTTTTCATCGAACGACAAAGCAGCCTCCCGAGGCTCATCCATATGTGTAGATTCGCCATGAGCGTTGGGCTTGGGAGAGAAATTGGTAGCTCGATCCTCTAAGGCTTGCACGCGCTCCACAAGTTCCTCGATTTGGGACTCAAGGTTGCTCTTACGGGCCGCTTGGGATGCCAAAAGAGTGAGGACCTGGTCGAGCTTGGCATTGTACTCCGAGGAATCCTCGAGGGACTCACATGGTTGCTCAACAGGTACTGACTCCCATTGTTGCTCATAAGGATATGACCAAGTCTGGCCATAGTCCCAATAATTGTAGAATGGAGGTGGCTGGTTCAATTGGGCACACCGGGTTGGTGTCTCTTCTTCTTGAGCTAAACGGGATATCGCGAAATCATAGATATGGTCGAGCTTCTCGTTGAACGCATGGGACTCATCATATTGCTCGACCGGGAGGGGGTCCCAGACTTGCTCGGAAGAGTAGGGATAAGACTGGACGTGGTACCCGGTGTGGTAGCTTGGCTCATGGACCCAAGATTGGGTGTGCGAATAGGGGAGCACACGGTTGTAGCTCATACTACCTGCACACCAAAGCAGAACAACCACGCGTAGCCACGAAAAGACAAGAAAAAGAAAACAGAAACAAGAAAGACAAAAAGAAAAACAAATATGCACAAAAGAGAGAAGTAAAATACGAAAAACACAAAACAAAGAGAAACACGAAAAATAAAATCAATACCAAAACTAAATATCCTACTTGCCTTCCCCGGCAACGGCGCCAAATTTGTTGTGTACAAATTATTCTTTTTACCGAGTACCGAATCAGAAGATTCGTTCCCCGGGTCGATCTCACGAGGAAGGCGGTTCGGAATTTAGAAATGATATTGATAACACATAAAAACAAAAGAAATCCTAAAAACACGAATCAAATATGGGGAAATCGATTACCAACTAAGAAATAAAATAAAAGCAATAATCTACCTATAATATAAACGAAACAAAGACGGAGAAGCTAGGGAATCAGGGACAATTAATTAAAGTTCGAGCAAGGTCGGGCTATCAATTGTTCAGTTCGAGATTGACACTCTCGCTTATACATCTAGCGGTTCGCTCCCAATAACTCTTCGTAACAAGGGATTGAACATAGACGAACAAGTTCAAGCATACAACACAGGTCAATTATCCCAATCCCAGTAACTTTTCGTAACAAGGGACGAGTCATCGACAAGTGCGTATTTCAATCTAAAACACGTGGATTAGTCAATTACGACATCGTCTACCCCATGTGAGCCTAGGTCAACGACTTCTCCCCTTTCGGTTCTACAAGTCGCTAATTAACTAGAAGGTGTTTAATCAACTAATCATATAAAATTGACAAATCCTAACTCGACTAATCAACATTCAATTGTTACCAATCGCAAGATTGAAGTGTCACTCTTCGATTATATCAATCAATCAAGATCAAATTCATCAATTCCTAATCAAAATAACTCACATAAACAAGAACAATTTCAAGCCCGAGAGATACAATTCAAACAAGAACAATCATTCCCCTATCCCTAGCGATAGAAATTAGCTACGTAAATCAAATTCAACAATCATAATCAATTCTCCAAATTTAACCATTATTCATGAGTTAAACATAAGAGAAAAGAAAATTACCAATAATCTCAAACCCACGGGTTGAACATGATTACAAGCTTAATCCCAAAAGCAAGAACAAATTCTAGATAAAAATGGAAAATAAAGATTAAGAGAAGAAAAAGATCGAAGAAGAAGGAGAAAGAAGGGAAGAGGAGGAGATTGAGTGTTTTCTCGGGACCTAGGGCTTACACCCGGTCGAGAGATGATTTTTTTCTGTGCAACTCACGATCATATTTATATAGCTAGCAACAAGCCACGGCGCGAGCAAGGATCACAGGCGTGGCAGTTACATGTGTCGCGGCGCGGGAGTGCACAACGACGTGGAAGGGGCGTCCTTCGCGGCGCGGGGCACAGCACGGCGCGACACCTGGGACGCGTGGGGCTTTTGTCCATCTTGCGGCATGCGCGCAGCGCGGAGGGATCATGCACCGCGGTGTGTTGGGCAGCGCGACGTGACGCCTGGGAGGTATGTGTAGTTTGCTGGTCCGTGGCAGGCATCGCGAGTTTTGTCGCGGCGCGAGGGTGGCATGCACCGCGGCGTGGTGGGATCATCTGTCGCGGCGCGATGAGCAGCGCGGCGCGGAGTGATGCTGGGATGCTCTCTGATGGGAACGTGGCTGTAGCGCGGCGCGAGGACTGTTTCTGTCGCGCCGCGGAGGTGCGTCGCGCCGCGGTGACTGCTTCTGTCGCGCCGCGGTGAGTGTCGCGCCGCGGCGCCTGGCAGCTTGCCCTTCTTTATCTTCTCAGGCTCGTTTACGCTCGTTCGGACTCGGAATTCGATTCCGTTTTTTTCTACGCGTCGCTAACGAGCTCCTCTTTCTAATGGTGTCAGCTTCCCCAAAAGATTCTCGAAAACCTGTTCTCCTGCGGTCTCCAAACTACACACCAAAATCGAAAAAGAGCACAAAAAGACCAGAAAACAAACAGAAAACACCGCAACACTCAAAATAACGCAAAACACGCAATAAACAACAAAACAACCTAAAAACCAACTAAATGACTCAAGTTGGGGGAAAAAGAAAGGAAAAATAATAAGGAAAAATGCAACAAAATTGGGACGTGTACAAATTATTCTTTTTACCGAGTACCGAATCGGAAGATTCGTTCCCCGGGTCGATCTCACGAGGAAGGCGGTTCGGAATTTAGAAATGATATTGATAACACATAAAAACAAAAGAAATCCTAAAAACACGAATCAAATAGTGGGGAAATCGATTACCAACTAAGAAATAAAATAAAAGCAATAATCTACCTATAATATAAACGAAACAAAGACGGAGAAGCTAGGGAATCAGGGACAATTAATTCAAGTTCTAGCAAGGTCGGGCTATCAATTGTTCAGTTCGAGATTGACACACTCGCTTATACATCTAGCGGTTCGCTCCCAATAACTCTTCGTAACAAGGGATTGAACATAGACGAACAAGTTCAAGCATACAACACAGGTCAATTATCCTAATCCCAGTAACTTTTCGTAACAAGGGACAAGTCATCGACAAGTGCGTATTTCAATCTAAAACACGTAGATTAGTCAATTATGACATCGTCTACCCCATGTGAGCCTAGGTCAACGACTTCTCTCCTTTCGGTTCTACAAGTCGCTAATTAACTAGAAGGTGTTTAATCAACTAATCATATAAAATTGACAAATCCTAACTCGACTAATCAACATTCAATTGTTACCAATCGCAAGATTGAAGTGTCACTCTTCGATTATATCAATCAATCAAGATTAAATTCATCAATTCCTAATTAAAATAACTCACATAAGCAAGAACAATTTCAAGCCCGAGAGATACAATTCAAACAAGAACAATCATTCCTGTATCCCTAGCGATAGAAATTAGCTACGTAAATCAAATTCAACAATCATAATCAATTCTCCAAATTCAACCATTATTCATGAGTTAAACATAAGAGAAAAGAAAATTACCAATAATCTCAAATCCACGGGTTGAACATGATTACAAGCTTAATCCCAAAAGCAAGAACAAATTCTAGATATAAAATAGAAAATAAAGATTAAGAGAAGAAAAAGATCAAAGAAGAAGGAGAAAGAAGGGAAGAGGAGGAGATTGAGTGTTTTCTCGGGACCTAGGGCTTACACCCGGTCGAGAGATGATTTTTTTCTGTGCAACTCACGATCTTATTTATATAGCTAGCAACAAGCCACGGCGCGAGCAAGGATCACGGGCGTGGCAGTTACATGTGTCGCGGCGCGGGAGTGCACAACGACATGGCAGGGGCGTCCTTCGCGGCGCGGGGCACAGCACGGCGCGACACCTGGGACGCGTGGGGCTTTTGTCCATCTTGCGGCATGCGCGCGGCGCGGAGGGATCATGCACCGCGGTGTGTTGGGCAGCGCGACGTGACGCCTGGGAGGTATGTGTAGTCTGCTGGTCCGTGGCAGGCATCGCGAGTTGTGTCGCGGCGCGAGGGTGGCATGCACCGCGGCGTGGTGGGATCTTCTGTCGCGGCGCGATGAGCAGCGTGGCGCGGAGTGATGCTGGGATGCTCTCTGATGGGAACGTGGCTGTATCGCGGCGCGAGGACTATTTCTGTCGCGCCGCGGAGGTGCGTCGCGCCGCGGTGACTGCTTCTGTCGCGCCGCGGTCTGTGTCGCGCCGCGGCGCCTGGCAGCTTGCCCTTCTTCGCTTCTCGGGCTCGTTTACGCTCGTTCGGACTCGGAATTCGATTCCGTTTTTTTCTACGCATCGCTAACGAGCTCCTCTTTCTAATGGTGTCAGCTTCCCCAAAAGATTCTCGAAAACCTGTTCTCCCGCGGTCTCCAAACTACACACCAAAAACGAAAAAGAGCACAAAAAGACCAGAAAACAAACAGAAAACACCGCAACACTCAAAATAACGCAAAACATGCAATAAACGACAAAACAACCTAAAAACCAACTAAATGACTCAAGTTGGGGGAAAAAGAAAGGAAAAATAATAAGGAAAAATGCAACAAAATTGGGACAAACAGAGACAACAAACATTTGCAATGCATTGAGTCTAGTTTTGTCTATGTTGCATGTAAATAAACTCAAATCTTAAATAACATTGATAACCTATAAAACTAAAAAAATTCACTCCAATGTAAATAGACTAGGTCTCTACTTGGGTCTAAAATAGACTTAAGGATAGATCGAGTCTCCCTTTTTTGCTGTCACATCAGCACGAACCGGTCTACTTTTATTTGCATTGGAGAATATAATTTTGTGATCCTAAATTATTATTTATATATGAAAAATATAAGAAACCTAAGAAAACAGACCTAGTTCACTTGAGCACATTCAAACATCGAAAACTGGCCATACATTTAATTTAAACATGCTGTCGGGTTCACAAAAAAACAGCTTGCACGATTATTTTTTTAAAAATCATAACTCACTCGATTCAAATCGGATTTGCAAAAATTCAAAGCCCACTGAAAGCTAACAGGATAAACTACATATTATATGAAGAACACAACTTCAAATAATGGGTTCCTGATGGTCTTATCAGAGGCACAATAGAGCAGTAAATTTGTGATAAATCGAGCAATTCACAACGAATCTTCATCAATAAATCCCAATGCAACTCATTTACATCAATAACGGCATATAATGAACATAATTACATCCTCATATCAATAATAAAAATGGGGAGAGGTTCACGATTAACATGCTCGATTGCAACATCACATAAATCCAACATAAATCACATAATAAGCATGTACATGACACCCTAACGTAAACATAAGCCATGAACCACATCCAAGCACTTATACACTTAATAAAAGAAAGGGATTTCGAGCCTTAATACCGTTCTCAGGATTAAACACGCGAAAGGTTCGAGAAACGGGTTGAAACGGGGCACTCGGCGGCTACGCGCGGCTACGCGCGGCTCGCGGGAAGTGTACGGTGGCCGGAGGTGTTGAGATAACGAACAACGGAGGTCTGGACAACGATGGTACACAATCAGATGGCTTACGAACAGCGGTACGCAGGGCCTGTGACAGCAACAAGGGAACGGTGACGCGCACAGGGACTCGTTGCGGGAGTTCGCCGGTGAGTAGGGCTCGATAACGGTGGCGCGGTGGTGATCGGTTTCAGCAATCGCGAGGTTAACACACGAAGGGGGTGAACGGCGATGGCTGTTTATGGTGAGGGAAAGGATACAAGTGCACGAGAGAGAGAGAGAGAGGAGAGAGAGAGAGATAATTTACGAGCGAGAGAGAGAGAGGCTTTCTCTTTTTTTGTGATTTACGAACGAGAGGAAGAGTTTGAGGGAGGGAGTGTTTTGAAAGGAAAAGCTGCGTGAGGTGATAAAAAATATATGAAGCGTTCTCTCTTGTATTAATAACTAGTTATAACCTGTGCATTTTCACAGAAAGTTATATCATAAAGAATAAATAATAAAAAAATATAAACAATAGTAAAAATCATAACATCATCGAAAAAAATATTTTATAAGAATCTGAATATTATTAAACACTTCTTTATGTGCAACATTTCGTGGTTCTTTAATCGTCAGAATCTCCATCACCATAAATCATTATCTTCAAACCCCTTCGGCTCGTAACTCTAGAAAGCGCCACTTACAATTGTTCATGGCTAAATACAGGGCTCTTCAGTAGTAAGCTGATGTGCGACAGATATTGCCCTTGACTCTTATTGATTGTCATAGCATAGGAAACCATGAGCAGAAAACTGCTTGCGCTGAAGCTTGAAAGGTACCCTCAAACCGGATGGTATGATTTTGAGACTAAGAATAAGAACCTTATCACCAGCTCTGGCACCGGTTCATATTTTGCATTCGAATACATGGCTGCTGAGCTTAGTAATAACTAATCGAGTATATGTTGATCTCAAAATTCAGAGAACAAAAATATATCAATCGAATTGTACACTAATCAAAGAAAATATAAATGATAGATAAGAATTTTATGGGCTGCCAATTGAAGTGCACTCTTTCTCGGTGGATGCGATTACCATTTGTCGATGTTCCAGTTATCTTGATATCTTCATAACTATCACTTGCAACTAGCACTGTCAAACGGGCCAGTGGCCCGCGGGCTGGCCCGCCCGCCCGCTTAAACGGACGGGCTTGGGCCTGTGCTTGGCCAGCCTGTTCAATCGCGGGCCTATTTGGCCCGCCCCGTTTGGCCCGCGGGCTGGGGCGGGCCAGCCCGCGGGCTGGGGCGGGCTGGCCCGTTTTTTTTTTTTAAAAAATTATTTAAATTTAGTATTTTTTATTTTACTTCTAATTTCTAACTTGCACATGAAACATTTTTTTTACATAATAAAAATATTAATATATCCAATAATATTTTATGTCAATTAAGTCGTTCATGCGCGTGAATACCCTATAACTATTGATAAAAAATAAAAATAAAAACTAGATGACAAATATTTAACATCATTACACATTAAATCTTACTAGTTTATTAATATACTAGTAAATATAAGGATAAACAAACCAAAAAATATATAAGAGTGCAAATACCATAAAAAAAAAATAAACAAAACCCGCGGGCGGGCCAATTTGGCCCGCGGGCTAATGCGGGCGGGCCACGGGCTATCTATTTTCCAGCCCGTAGAAATGCGGGCCATTTTGGCCCGCCCCGTTTGGACCGCGGGCCAGACCGGCCCGTTTGACAGTGCTGCTTTCAACCCAAAGTAGCCTGAAATCAGTCGATTCCTTTCTGATAGGAACCTCAACTCTGAGGACCGTCTATATAATTTGTCGTGTCTTTAAGGCAAAGTTTAATGCACTGATGAGGGATGTTCGGACCCATATAGCATGGCTAAAGTTTCATCCACCACACATATATAGAACATTTAAGAAGGTGGTAGAGGCAGGTATTTGATGCATGATACCCTACTACGTGCAACATTTTCGCCGTTTCTTCTTCACTTTTAATTTTTTTTTCTCTCATCTGAGACAAACACTCGGATCGATTCCTCTTTTGTTTAGCCGTCGTAGACATGCTTTTAATTTATCAACGGGGAAACTATTGATCTCGATGTGAATTGTTTGTTTATTGGTTTGATATATTTGTATGTTTTTTGTATTGTTTCGTGGATACAGTTTTAGAATTATTTTTGATGTATAAATTTTCTATGGCAAATAATTTTGGATGAATTCGCTGACCCTACACGATAAAAAAAATAATATTATAAAAAATCGATATTGAAATAGTATGTGTTAAAAAAGACTGAAAAGATTTTTATACCTTGACGTGTGAAATACGTACTCCAATCCGCCATTTTGATGTTTTTTCTTTTTATTTTCATTTTATCAAAGATCTTGTTGAATAATGCCGAATCAACCTCAATATTATCAAACTTAAAAGCCATTTGAAATGAGAATTTGGCTGAATTTTTTTATTCCTGCTGAATAGTATTTTTTGCTGAATGTGGTTTTGGTTCTTATTTTTTCAGCTATTTATAAAGTTTTTAAAAATGGTCATTTGTTGTACAATTTAATTGCCAAGTGATTGCTCAGTTTTAAAGAATAACTGATTGATTTTCATTTATTTTTTTGACTGACTCCAATATTGTCCCGCCATTTTAATTGATGGATTGCATGATTCTTCATTTATATAACATTTAAAATTTAAGAAAAATAATGAGTATATCATATGGTTGAAATTTTATTGTTTGTAAATATGAACGATATAAGTATAAACTATTTAACCTACATATAAATCACTATGCTGATAATTGTAGAAAATAATAGTGATTATGACCAACAATTAGATAAAAAATGATTTCGTTATGCCATAAAAAGTAATTAACAATTTTTATTAAAAAATATTAATGAGTTAAAAAATAATTATTATTTTAAATAAGTAGTTTAAAAAATCTAAATAATTTTTTTATATGTATAAACTTTCTTATATCCTTTAGTTATTATTAGTTATTATGTAATATAAAATAAATAATTTAATTAATTAATAAAATATGTAACAGTTTCTTTTACAGTTAGTTGAATAAAATGCGCTAATTTTATTTTTTCAATAATTTTTTGTCAATATTTATATATATAGGAATATAAATATAATCATAACAGGTATGATATTTATATAAAATACATTAAATATTATTATTGTTATTATCATTATTACTACTATTTGAGGCTATGAATTTTATTTAAACGAATGCATTTTTTAAAAAATTAAACATGTTCTTATGCAACAACAAATTATCTTTTATAAGAACGATTGTTGTACTTTTATTTTCTATTTTTGTATTATACCTGTTGGGTTCGCCTGTACCGTACGGTTTATACGCAGCGGAAAATTATGTTTCAAAAACAAGTATTTATCACATAAATACTCAAACCCATACGTACATATAGCGAATGCACGAATCGTCATCATTTAAAAACATATAATAATACAAATTATGATTTGTAGTAAATAATTTCGAAAATTACCTTAGTTCTTGAACTCCTTCAATCGAACCAAAGATGGATGAGGGAATCGATTCCCGGATTGATAATTTCACTTCTTGTTTGTGGTTACTCGCTTTAGGAATCCAATCGTCTTCCCTCTAAATGTATCCACCTTTCGAATTCCGGCTTCGACGAAAGCTTCTTCGCTAGTAGAAACTTCTCGGTTTTTCAAATAAATAAGGAATATAAATTACAAGGAAATTTTACAAGAACTTTTCTTGTTTGATCACTCAACTCTTTGAATGTTCTCTCAAGGAAGAAATTATGCTCAAGGCTTTGCAAATTTTGTGCAAACATTTTGCACCTATTTATACTAAACATTTTAGCATAAAATAATCAATATTTGATAATAAATTATTTTTAAATAAAATCAGATTTTATTTAAAAAATCTATACCAAATATTGACTTTTAATAAATAATGTGGAGTGGTTCTTAACCACCATCAACCACCATTATTTTGTCTCCTTAATTATTTTAATCATTAATTATATTTAAGATAAAATAATAAAACAATAAAATAATAATTCTTGAAAACATTTTTCAAGACTTTATTATTTTAATCATTTCTTCCAATTTCCTTATTTAATAATCATATTATTATTTAGATTTAAAATTTAAAATCCAATTTTAAATTCCAACTATTAATTAGTAATTCCATTAATTACTAAATTAAAATCTAAAATTCAATTAATCAATCCAATTGATTAATTTAATATATTCCTTTAATTGATATCTAATCAAATTAGATTAGTCAATTAATTCTAACTCTTTAGAATTACTATTTGAATTTTACGTTCATTCAAAAATTGGTGTGACCTTTTAGGTTCACAATTAATACTAGTAGTGGGTTTACAACTCTTTGTAATTTGAGTTAATCTTATTAACTCTTATTCATAAATTAACTCTTTAATTCAAGAACCCACATATCATGGGAACATCTAGCAAGTAGCATGAATCTAGTATTAAGTGAATAGCGAGTAAACCTATTTCAATTACAATTCCATACATGTAAAATCCTTTCGACATTCAAATTCCCGATTAAATCTTTGGGTATGATTTTGTCGAAACCCAAATTGATTTAATAACTATGATTCCATTTCAAGTTTAGTAATTCGTTTAAGAATTTCTATTCATCCCGCCTTGGCCAAGGACTTTGAATTACTAACCATGAAACACATAGAAAATTCACTTATCTTCATAAGTGTCGAATCCTTTGTTGGCCACTAACAAACTTCCATACATATTAATATAGTACCCAAAATATACCTTTATACGATTGTGCTAGCAATCAAAAGGATAAATCAAAGTAAAATATAATATGCACAAAGTTACCATTGTGCCTCAAGTATAAGGATCAATCATGTACTATTGTAACATGAAAATTCTTATTCGACATGATATACACTCATTAAGAATTTTCATACGGTCATGTTCAGTGAACTTGTTCTCTAACAAGCACCCACATATATGTACTTGCGTCCCACGCTAATGTTGATGGAATGCAACATTCTTGTCCAACAAGCATACATAATATGTACAAGTCTTTTCCGGATTATTCGATATCCAATCTCGAAACATCCAACGACTTGGAACTGTTTTTAAGATCACAGCTTTCAAGATAT
>CACSLK010034108.1:11095153-11107654 GCA_902706635.1 Striga hermonthica | reverse complement strand
TTTTATGTGATAATTAAGTGAGTGTCCACACTCATTTATTTATCAAGTTAATGATTAAAAAGGGAATTATTTAGATGTCCTCATCTATTTAATTTTCCCAAATATTAAATGTAATAATAATGATATAATTTTTATTTATGAAATAGTTTAATTTAATTAATATAATTTTAATGTATTAATGAAAATAATAAATATTAAGATGATAAATTGAGCTCAAATAACAGTCCAATTTTCCTAAGCCAGATGAAAGTTCAAGACTTCACGATGTTTTATTCCTCATCCAAGTAATAAGAGTCCTAGCCTATATCAATTACCTAGTTCTATTGAGCAAGAACTCTTGTGGTATACGGTACCAATCCCACACATTAAATATCTTACCTCTCATCCCTCACGTCTCTCTCTTACTCTCGGCCCTCTCTCTCTCTTTTTCTTTTTTTTTTCCCGAAACCGATCATCATCATCATCATAGCCTTCATCATCGATCACCACCATCATCGTCCCATAGCAGCGCCTCCATCGTCCCAGCGGCCGTCCACCATCATCATCATCGCCGAGCTTCATCACCATCATCATCCACGAAGAGCTCCGCCACCAGTTGCAGCAGTCAGCCACCGATCATCCACCATCGTCTTCAACGTCAAGCCCTGCCACAGGCCCTCCATCGCCGCCGCAGGCCCCATCCATCGACGCGCAGCACGGTCGTCCTCCTCCTTCTCCACGAGCCACCACCGTAAGCAACAATCACCGCCCTTTCTCTGTGTTTTCCGGCGGTTTGCACAGCAGCGAGCAGCCCTCCACGAAGCAACGTTGTCGGGACCCGAGGAGTTCAGTCGGAGTACCCATCGTAGCCGCCGAGCCCCGCCGAGTTCCGTCAGAGCGTTAAACGTAGCCGACGGAGTCCGCCGCGTCCCAGCCACCATAAGCAGCCCTCATTGCCATCATCCCTCCACGAGCAGCGACCGGCGATCACTTCCCAGCAGCCCCAGCTCCACCGTGCGCCGCCATCATCGAGCAGCCCCCACGTACACGGCCAAGTTCATTCGAGCCCCTTTCGAACCCTTAGTGTCATCCTTTTTCCGAGCGGTAAAACCCTAATGCCTTAACCTACTTGGACTGTTAATTTGAATTTGGTTAATAACTTAAGAATTATTAATGTGTTAAAACTTGATGATTGAATCTCGTATGCTTGCTTAAGGTCCGAGTAAATAATTGTTGAGTTATTATTGAATTGGAATTGGTCGGAGCCTTGTCGGGCTTCCGAAAGAATTAATTGAATGATATGTGGATAGAGTTAATTGTTATCAATTTATGTGTTCATAATCGTGTCTTATTGTGTGATAAACGTGCCTAGAACCATCGATTATATGTTGCTTTCGACATGTTAAGAAGTTCAGATAATTAGGTTATGATTTCATGTGTAATTGTAATTTTTGTGCTGTCTGTTAGGAAGCAATTTAGGCCCCTGAGATGTTATTTTCGGTTTTCGAGTTCTTCATATGATATGTATTTCATTCAGTTTTGTTTACGTGAGCTTTGGAATCATGCAATTTCGATGTAAAACAAATAAGTTATGATTTTTACAAAATTGACTGCGCGAGCAGTTTTTCTTAAATCCGGCTGCAGTTAGGTTTGGATGTTTTGTGTGTTTATGATATAATAATGTGCTCAAATGAACCTGAACTCTTCATTGAAATTGTAGTTCTATGTGTTATCTTTCATGTGGTTTTGGAATCAAGCAAAAATATGATCTGAGTAGTGAATGATACCTGTTTTCGTAAAACTGCGCATGAATTTATTTTAAATTTCTGGACAGCATTTTAGCTTTGAATATTTGCTGGTTTTGGACCATGTATATGACCTTATCTGCTTTTGAGTGCTAAATGAAAGTGGTAGTTCCATGTCTTAGGAGCAATATGAGACTGGAATCATGTTAATGCGACTTGTACGTTGAAAGATATGCTCGTTTTAAAAATGCAACGCGTGTTAAGTTTTGTCAAAGGACTAAGTGTAATTGTTTAAGTGAGTCTTATGTTTATTAAGCATGCTTATGTGACATGTGTTGTCGTATGATTCGTAACAATGATTTAACATGGAATTTACGTGATAATTACGAGCGATTTAGACGTAAAATACATGAAAAAGACTCAACATTGGCCCCGGTCCGAGGTGGACCGAGGTGAAAAGCCTCTGTGGGTTGTTGCGTGTTGCATTGTAAAAAAATGTTGGGTCCGGAATCCCCCCCCTCCCGTACAGATATCATTAGCTAGCTATTTGTAGTAACCTTTTTGATACATACATCGGGATCCGTGCATTGTTTTTTAGAAAAAGCTACTTTTGATGGGCGGTTGAACCAGTGGGCCCTACGTGAATGATGACAAATCTCGTAGATTGTGACAGGGGCGTGTAGGCGCCTTGTCACCTGCTTTAGGAGGTGACGACCCCGGTTCATGTCGACTTCGGTTTGGAATGACCTCGGCGGGAAGAGATCACCTCGGTTTTCTAGGGTCGTGCTGGTTTATTGTGCGAACCGGAATGACTCTAGGTTACATCGGTATCTGAGTCAAATTTGCTTTTGGTGCTGTTTAAGTTCCCTTAATTACGCTTTACCGAGTCGGATGATAACATAGAGGCCCCCAATATCGGTGGGCATACAGAGTGATGGTCATCGGTATTGCTAAACAACTAGAGGCTTCGAATCGGTAAGAATTTGGCAGCAGAGTATTCTTTGTCTTCGGTGTCCCGATGTAACTGAGGTGACCGGAGTGGGTTGTCTGTTCCGAAGTGAGAAGTGAAGACTAGATTCCGAGGTGGAAATACTTGTAAAATTTGGGCACATCACGGGCGGTTATGAAGGAGACTTGAAAAGACGTAACGGTCGAACGTAGTAAATGTAGAGTGTGAAGGGTCACGCCGTAATGGCTTTAAGTATAATAACGGCTACTTTAATAAAATAATGACCACTTGGTTGCACCTTTTGGGAGAGAAGAATCGTGTCGATTACACGTGTCGTCCGTTGAAGATGGTAACGGTCCAAAAATAGGGCTTATAAATAGGGCACTGGGATTTCTGAGCAACTTTTCTTCACTCTCGCTTTGATTCCTGCATCCTTGCAAATAGTGATCTTACTGTCGAATATTCTTTGCGAATTTGAGTGTCAATCCTTGTGTGCTACTTGCTTGCTGATTGTTTGGTAAGTTTCACCTTTGATTTTTATTCGTTTCTTCATTTTGTCTTGTTTGTATTCAATGGCGCCAAAGGGAAAGGGTAAGGCGGTGGCGAGTTCTTCCAGTACCGAGTCGGTGCCGTTGGAAGTATATCACGATTTAGAGTTGGTTGAATTAGCGTTCGAGTATCATCGGTGGGATCCGATGTTGGTGAGGCATCTAGATATTAAGCCTAACGATGAAGGCGGTGATTGCGTGGTGGAAGAAGGTGTTGCTGTCGTCGAGGTGCCTCATTGGAGGAGGCCGGTGAGAAAGTGGCATGATCCCAAGATCGATTTTGAGGGTGAACCGAGTATCTTGACTGATGCCGACGTGGTGATGTTGCGAGAGCAAGTGCGGATTCCACCCTCGGTGAAGGTTTTCGCCCCTTACCCCGGGGAGAGAATAACAAGCCCTCCTTCGGGTTGTGTGGGTATATTTGCGGAAAGCTTGAGGTCGGGGTTGAGATTTTCGTTACCGATCACAGAATACCTCCGGAGTTGGGGGTTACCTCTTTGCCAGATTACCCCTAATAGTTGGAAGAAGATAATCGGGTTGATGGTACTGCTGCACGAACAGGGCGAGGGATTGCCATCATGTGAGGAAATAAGGAGCATCTTCGCATTTAAAAAGAGTCCGAAGAGACATGTGGCGGAGTCTTCGTGTTGTTTCTTTGTCGGGGCGAAACCACAACATGGCCTAAAAGTCGGTGAAATAATAATCGATGTCCCGGAAACTCTTCACGGAATCTAAGAAGAGTGGTTGTGGATTGGGGGAGAATGGCAGTCCGAGAGCTTTTTCTATGAACCTCGGATTGACGGGATGACGATTCCGATGTTTATTCATTCCGGAGCAAGTGAGTTTATTTCAGTTTTCAATTCGGATATATCTTTCTGATTTTGTCTTGTTCTGTGTACTAACAGGTCGGAACTTTTACCCTTTGTAGAAAAAGAGACCAAGCAGAAGGAGCCGAAGTTGAGTCCAGAGTTCGGTGGGAAATTGATTACACTTGTCGGCTTAGACAAGGAGATACGAGATTATCGCACACTGGTTGTTGATTCAAAACTCGAAGCTGCCGGTCTGTCCCCTGGAGTTTCTAGCTTGAAATTTGACCCCGGTAAGAGAACTTCTACTGTTTTAATATTTTTGTCTATACAGAAGTAGTTGTGTGTAATTTTATTTTCTGATTGTTCCTTCTTGGTGCAGTATACTATCCGCTTCTCGGATTTTTGGGTTATTGTTCCGTCAAGGAGGCGAAAGATTTCAGGCGCAAGTACCCGAATAGAGATCTTCAATACAAGTTTGGTAAAAGTCGAGATCTGCGACTGAACGACGCCATGAGGAGGGATCTAGTTTGCGCCTTGGTGAAGAGAACCGCTAGTCAAAAGAATGCTGGTAAAAAATCGACCGAGGTGGGGTCGAGCGCGACTTTGGTTGCTATTCCAGAAAGTCCGAAGTCTTTGCAAGAGGTGACAACTACCGAGGTGCCACCAGTCGTGAATGTGGCTGCGATCAACCAAGCGGAGCCGGAGCCTAATGCAGCAGGAACCGAGGTGGCCTTGGTTGGGTTATTGCACTCCGAGGTACAGGGAGATGATCCGGAGAAGTTACCCTCTTCTCTGAAGTCTGGGGAGTCTACTCAGTTGGAGAGGAGAAAGAAGAGGAGATTAGTGAAGATATCCGATGTGGGAGTCTCCTCTGGAGCAGAGAAGAGGTTGAAGAAAAAACACGACTCCGGTCGCAAGTCTGTTGAAAGGAGGATCGATGAGTCGCCCCTATTTGAGAAATCATTCTTATCGATTGATGAAGAGAGGGCTGCCAAAGTGAAGGTTCCCGAAGGTGTTGTGGAAGAGTGGTTCACCATGTTTCAGTCTGTTAAGTCTCCACACATGTCCTCGAGAATTGATATGCCGGAGAATGCCAAAAGTGCAGCGAGGGTGCCTTTGATGGTATGGGACCCGAAGTCCGAAGTGGGAGTTTCTTCCCTATCGAGTGTTGATAAGTTAAGCTACGCGAAGGCATGTTTGGGCCGGGCTCTAGTTAGTCTAGTTGCCGCTGAAGATGATCATAGCCGGATCGCGGCTCAACTGGATAGGAAGAAAGACACTATTGCCGCCCGAGATGTCATGATTGCCTCGTTGAAGGAGGAGTCGGCTAAGGTGGAGGCCGACCTGAAAGGCAAAATTTCTGAAAAAGCTGCTCAGTTGGAAGTGGCGCAAGCTGAAATCTCGGCGTTGTCCGAGGAGAAAAAGGCTTTTGAGACCGAGATGGCTGATCTTAGGGCGCGCCTTGCCTTTGCCGAGCAGCACTCCAAGGCTTTAGAGGCCAAGTTTGAGGAGACAGAGAAGGCGCTGTCAGATGAGAAGACTGGGCATGAGGCAACTCGTAAAGAGTGTGCCGAGGTCTGCGAGCTTGTGGGTCGGCAGAGGGATTCCCATCAGGCCGAGATGGCGAAGCTTGAAAAAGAAAAATCATCCTACGGTGAGGCCATGTATGAGATCGGCTTCCAAGCTGGGAAAGAAACGATTGCAGTTATGGAACCGAAATCTGGTGATGATGCCGAAGTTGAAGCCGTTGACGCCGGTGAGGATGATGAAGTCGGTGGGCCTGACCTCAAAATCGAGATGAACACCTGTCTGAATCTCCGATGGGTCATCGAGCGTTACGATGCGGGTTATTACGATATCGACGATATTCGTTTGTTCTTATTTCGCAAACTCGCAAAATATGGCTTTGACACCAAGATAAAGGGGATGCACGTGGAGGCCGACGAGGATGAACGGGAATTTTGTGTTTGGATGCTCCGCCGTTCTGAAGAAATGGCTGCTAACCCCGACTTGCCACCACTTATCGAAGATAGAGCCGCTCTCCTCCGACGTGCCTACGTCAATATGATTTTGGAAGGAGAGAAGGAGAAAAGGAAGGAGCTGGCCGATGTACATCTCTCGACTCTTGCCGATGTGGAGGTCGAACAACATTTTGAGGACATGACCCCGGAGCAAATTCAGAGCAGGGTCAAGGCCTATATTGAGGAAAAAGCTAAATCGACCGACAAGGAAGTTGAGATTGTCAAGGTGGTCACACCGACCGAGGATGCATCTGATGTAGTACAGGACTCGCGCAATGAGTTCGTCCCGGTGTCGGATGTAGCTATTGAGGCCGCGGCTAAGGCGAAAGAAGCGACGATCTTGGAGCGCTTGTCTGCCGGGGTGGATGTCGGAGAACATAGTGGTGCCGACCACGATGCCGAGGAGAAGGATGATGCTGCTTGAAGTCCTTGAACGCTTACAGTTTTATGCTTCTAGTTTTCTTTTGGTTGAAATATGTAGTCGGGGTGCCAGCATGTTGGCATCCTTAGTAGGAAATATATAAATATGTAATCGGGGATGTCAGGTAGCTGATTCCCTTATTAGGAAATATGTAAGGGTTTTCTCGACTTTTTAAGATATATATGTGATGTGTTTGCATAATGTCTGTCTTGATTTATGTTTGCTGTACAAATTTAAGTGATTTTTCGACTAAGTGTATTGAACTCGGTTCGGATTTTGAAATGAATTGCCCCAACTCGGACCTGTTTATATCATTAACCAACTTGTGGGTTTTTTGTAAAAATAATTTCCGAGTTCCACTTTGATCTTTTGCAATATTTTCAGCCACTAGTGTAAGTCGGTTATGCGAACTTACTAAGAATTCGCAAGACTTTAACACATTTTTGGGCTATGCGTGAGATAGAATAGAGTTCACCGAACTTCGTCAGAGTTCGATTATGGAGTGGCCCCAACCCATTTATATCTTTTGTATTCGGTAATTTTTGGGACCCGTCAAATCACGTTTTATTGAAATGACGTTTGACGAGCTTCAATCCCCAACCAAAACATGCGTAGGATTTGGATGGATTACAGGGTATCAGCAAGACCGAGTGTCGCAATGCTTACATCGGTACAACATATTTATAGAACCGAGTTTCAAAGTGTTTTACATCGGTACCGAGTTGATGCTCGGATTTTCAAAAGTGAAAGTCGATAAACTTTCAATACATCAAAAGAGTTACTTCGTGCATCCAGCGAAGCAGAAAGGGAGGTCCATACAAAAGAAGAATCGGCTATCCGACTTCCGAATTTTCATTGATAGAACTTCTTTAGGAAAACAGCATTCCATGGATATTGATGCGGAGTTCCATCAGGATAAGCGATTCGGTAGCCCCCATGAGGCAGGATTTCAACTATTTGAAAGGGTCCTTCCCACCTCGGTTTGAGTGGACCGGGGTCGGCCCCCATCACGCGCTTGAGAACTAGATCTCCAACTCGGAATGTACGCGGCTTGAATTTAGAATTAATGTATCTTTCGCTTCGATGTTTGTAAGTGACATTTTTGAGTTCGGCGCGGGTGCGATGTTCTTCAAGCAGGTCCAAATTAGCTTTCAGGTTTTCCGAGTTGGACTCTTCGGTAAAATGTTGAATTCGGTAAGTGGGTTCACCGAGCTCAACTGGGACTACAGCTTCCGATCCGTAAGTGAAGGAGAACGGGGTCTCGCCGGTGGAAGTTCGGGTGGTGGTCCGGTAAGCCCATAGGACGTGTGGCAACTCTTCAGGCCAAGCTCCTTTGGCAGCATCAAGTCGGACTTTGAGGCCGTTTTTTATGAGCTTTTTCACAGCTTCGACTTGACCGTTGGATTGCGGGTGGTATGGTGAAGAGAAAAAGTGTTTGATGTTATATTCTTCGCACAAGGACTCAAGTTGCTTGCCTTCAAATTGTCTACCGTTGTCGGTAATGATGAAGTTCGGTACTCCGAAGCGGCAGATGATTGATTTCCATACAAAGTTGACGACCTTCTGCTTGGTTATCGCGACTAACGGTTCGGCCTCGGCCCATTTAGTGAAATAATCAACTGCTACGATGGCAAATCGGATGCCTCCTTTTCCAGTTGGCAGGGGACCTATGAGATCGATCCCCCACTTGGCGAAAGGCCATGGACTGTGGATTGATTTGAGCTCCTCGGGAGGTTGGTGGATGTTGGGTGCGAATACTTGGCATTTCGAACACTTGCGAACCCATGCGGCGGCGTCGGTTTTTAAGGTCGGCCAGTAATAACCCTGTCGCAAGATTTTATAAAATAAGGCCTGTGCACCGGGGTGACTTCCGCAAATTCCTTCATGGACTTCTTCAAGGATATACCATGAGTCAGATTCATTCACGCATTTTAGAAGCAGGATGGAGTATCCTTTTTTGAATAAAATTCCATTGTCCAATGTATATCGTGCTGCTCGGATCCGAAGTGCTCGAGCTTCTTTCGAGTTTGGAGGTAAGGCCCCGGTTTCTAAATATTGAATGATAGGATCCATCCAAGTCAGAGATTTTTGCGATGTTGTGGGATCTAAAACTGCGACCTCGGGGAGAAAGGTTGATGGTTGCTCTTGCTGTCCGACTTGGACATACTCCATACTTTCCATCCCAGTACTTGAGGCTAACCGAGACAAGGCATCAGCTTGAACATTAAGAGTTCGCGGAATATGTTCTATATCAACAGAGAATTTTGATAGCTTCTTTTTTACCAAGGACAAATACGGGATTAACCGAGGTTCTTTGACTTCGTATGAGCCATTAATTTGGTTGACAAGAAGTTGAGAATCTGAGAAAACTTTTAGTTGCTTCACGTTCATGGATTCAGCCAAATTTAGGCCGGACAGCAAAGCTTCATATTCGGCTTCATTGTTGGTTGCCGGCAAGAGAAATTTTACCGAATGGCAAAATAATCGATTTTCGGGGTTTGCTAAAACTATTCCTGCACCTGCTCGGTTTGCTGTTGAAGAACCGTCGATATAAATAACCCACGGCTGATTGTCCTCATGAACTGTTATGGCTGGAGTGAGTTTGGCGATGAAGTCGGATAAGGCTTGTGCCTTGATCGCGGTCCTCGGTTGATAATGGATGTCGAATTGTCCGAGCTCGATGGCCCATTTTATCATGCAACCCGAGGTGTCAGGTCGGTGCAGGACTTGTCGCAATGGATACGAAGTGCGGACCGTTATAGAATGTTCTTGGAAATAAGGTCACAATTTCCGGGCGGCAATTACAAGTGCAAACGCCAACTTTTCAATAGGGGGGTAGCGCAGTTCGGCATCATGTAGGGCTTTGTTGATGTAATAAACAGGTGATTGTAGCGTTCCTTCTTCACGTACTAAAATTGCGCTGATTGCAGAATCACTGACTCCGAGGTACAAAAACAGCATTTCCTCGGGTCTCGGCTTTAGTAACGTCGGTGGAGAGGCGAGTGTCTCCTTGATGCTGATGAGAGCCTTCTCACATTCCTCGATCCATTCGAAGCGTTTTCTTTTTTGATTGCTTCGAAAAACGGTTTGCAACGATCTGTGGATTTGGAGATGAACCGGTTGAGCGCAGCAAGTCGCCAGTCAGGGCTTGAACACCCTTAACCGAAGTCGGGGGAGTTAGATCTTGAATGGCTTTTATTTTGGCCGGGTTGGCTTCAATTCCGCGTTGGCTGACCATATAACCCAGAAATTTTCCAGACTCAACTCCAAAGGTGCACTTCTTGGGATTTAAAACCATGGAATAAGATCGGAGGATATCAAACATATCTTGAAGGTGTGTTATATGGTCAGAAGCGTGCACCGACTTGACGAGCATGTCGTCAACATAAACTTCCATAGTATGACCAATCATCGTAGCAAACATTTTGTTGACAAGGCGCTGATAAGTGGCTCCGGCGTTTTTTAACCCAAACGGCATCATGGTATAGCAGTACAAGCCTCGTGCTGAATAGAACGAGGTGTGTTTGGAATCTTCAGGATCCATAGGAATCTGATTATAACCGGAGTAAGCATCCATAAAACTCATCAACTCGTGTCCCGACGTGGCATCGACCATATAATCTATGTGTGGGAGCGGGTAACTATCCTTCGGGCACGCCTTGTTCAAATCGGAAAAATCGATGCACAGTCTCCACAGACCATTGCTCTTTTTGACGAGAACGGGGTTTGAGACCCATGTCGGATACTTGGCCTCTTTAATGAATTTGTTGTCTATGAGTTTCTTAACTTCCTCTTCCAGTGCTTTCTGACGATCCGGCCCCAGTTTCCTTCGTTTCTGAACAATAGGCCAGACAGTTCGATCGAGGTTCAACTTGTGACTAGTGACACCGGGGTCGATGCCCTTCATATCTTCGTGCTTCCAGGCAAAGACATCAGAATTATGTTTGAGAAATGAAATAAGTTCTGACCGAAGAGGTTCTTGAAGATGGCTTCCGATGCGCAACGATTTATGGAAGATTGGTTCGTCGATATAGATCAGTTCTGTGTCTTCTCCAGGTTCGGCTCGATCACCTCGGCTTTTTTCCTTGAATTGGGCCCTTGGGTCCAACTCGTCCTCTTCAAGGAGTGGCTCCTTCCTTAGCCGCCTACCTCGGTCTTCAGATAAAGGGTTAGAGGTAGGAGGAACAACAACATCGTAATTCAGTTCTCCGGGAATCACATCATCCGAGGTGTTTCGTAGTGGGGAATTGTCATTATGTCTCGAAGTGATGGAAGGGATTTCGTTGGATGGTATAAAGGTGACAAGTTCTCGAGCTTCCCTTTGGTCTCCGAAGTGTGTCCCTTCTCCTCGTGAAGTAGGGAATTTCAACGCATAATGAAAAATTGAAACTGCAGCTCGGAGCTTGTACAGAGCTGTTCTTCCGATTATCGCATTGTATTCGTTACTGATATCGAGAATCTTGAAAGTTTCCATGACGAGCTTGGTGACGTTCTCCGAAGTACCAAATCTGACAGGTAAAGTGATTTCGCCGATAGGCTTTGAAATACTTCCGTTGAATCCTTGTATTTGGTCAGGGTCGGATGTCGGCGGGATCAAGACCCATTTTGTCAAAAGCTTTTAACATCAAAATGCTCAAATAGGCCCCAGTATCCCCCATAACACGATGTACGGGGATTCCGCATATAGGGACGGTAATAACAAGCGCGTCAGAATGAGGGTGTGCGAAATGATTGGCGTCCTCCACATTAAAGGTTATGGGACAGTTCCGATTGTTGAGGACGTCTCTCAAATTGGTAGTGTAAACTTGTTTGCCGGAGTTGTACGCTTGTCGGGCATAGGCTTTGATTTGTCGACGGGACAACGTACTCCGGGAGTTGTTGGTGTTGACACGGTGGACGGTGATTTGCATCGGTCTAGGAGATCGGTCTCGCTTACGCCCTCGGGAAGTTCCAGCAGAATCAGAATCGGGTGTTTCCGAGGTGAACATAAATACTTCCTTGTCTCCTTGTCGGATGCGTTTTGGCATGGCGCCTTGGTCCTCCTCGTCGTCTTCATCATATGAGTCGATTTGATGCCCTGGACCTCGTCTTTGGGGATCGGTATTGCGATAGAACTTTCTGAGCTGCGGATGACCAATTAAATGTAACAAGGCAGCTAACAAACTTAAACATTCATCAGTATTGTGCCCTGGCGATTTATGATAATCACAATACCGAGACTTATCTAACTTCTCTTCGGGCATCCGAAGTGGCTTGGGATCTGGTAAGATACCTTTCCCTTTGATTTCTTCATATATGGTGGCAGCCCCTGCGGAATATACGGTTTGATAACCGGATTTCACATCGGTACCATACTGTTTTCGGGCTGCTCGAACTTCAGGATCGTTGGGATCTCCTCGGGAGGTCCTCTGAACTGAGTTTTGTTTTGTTTTTCAAAAAATTTGTTTTTCTTTTTTTCTCGTCGGTTCCCGCCTTGGATGACTTCGGATTAAAATTAAAGTCGGGGACCGACATGGCTTCCTCAGCTATAATGTGTTACTGAGCTCGAGCAAGAAATTCTTGAAAAGTGTTTGGTTTATTTTGGCATAATGTCCAGCGGAAAATCGAATTCGGTTTCAGCCCGGCAATAGCCATGACAAGCAGGGTTTCAGGATGACAAGGCTCCATGTTCTGAACTCGGTTATCAAATCGGGCGATGTAATCCTTGACACTTTCATCATCCTTTTGAGTTACATTTGCAAGAGATTCTTTGGGAATTAGGCAGACTTGGGCCCCGATGAAATGGGATTGGAAAGCTGAGCTCAATTGTTGCCACTTCCAAATAGAGTGAGGAGGAAGAGAATGGTACCATTTTTGGGCCCGAGGCCCCAGCATGAGAGAAAACATACGACACCGGAGTGCGTCTGAGGCCCCATGCAGATCCATCCACGAAGTATAATGACCGAGGTGCGAGTCGGGGTCTGATGTTCCGTCATATAGCCCAATTTGTGGGACTTTGACTTTCCCATGTACAGGTTCTGAAGTGAGTT
>CACSLK010034108.1:11028077-11039914 GCA_902706635.1 Striga hermonthica | reverse complement strand
TACCTTAATTAATCATCATTAATGTTAATTAATCTTAATTAACATTAAGCTAATCATGATTATCTTAAGCTAATCTCGATTAATTAGCTTAAACATGATTAAGTTAATTAAACAAGGGCTAATGACCATTACTCAATTAACGATGGAAGGTGTACCAATGTGAACGCGTCGCTGAGGGAATGACGACATTCATATATGGTAACCTTAACCGAGCATACTCATTTTCGGTTATAACTTGACCTCGGAACCTTATCTTGACTTAGACGATTAATCCGAACATTAATATTTTGAATAGTTCGTCAACTTGGCTTCTTAATTCCGAACTCATTAACTGATTAAATGAATCGGAATTAAATCTGAAAACTCATTCGATTATCAAATCGAATAACACATCGACTAATAGTCGAACTTGGAATATGACTGACTGAATCACTTGAACTTGAACATGAACATGATTATTTATTAACAAAGGCTAGCTTTAAAAATTAAAAGCTAGTATTTTCCTTTATTAATAAAACTCGGGGTATAACATTCACCCTCAATAACTTTTCGTAACAAGAGAGTGAACATGAACGGAAAATCAACAAGTCGTTTAACATATAGGCATAACAATTACGAACAAGCTTATTTTATAAGAGCGTAGATCGATCAACTCCACCCCTTTCGGTTCTAAAAGTCGATTAAATTGGACTAGAAGGTGGTTAACCGACTAATCTTTTAGAATTGAAAACATCACACAAGAACGAATCATATTCAATTGTGAATCAATTGTAAATTGAAGTGTCACCCTTCAACAATAATCAACATTCAAAGCATGATATTTGAAAACTCTATGTGAAATCAACTCGCATAATTTGAATTATCATCAAGCACGATAATCACAAATGAATTCAAACATCATCCCTTATCCCTAACGAACGGATTAGCTACTCATATGGAATTCAACAAAACCATTCACAACGATCCAAGCATTCATATTCGCGAATTAAATGAAAAGGAAAACTTACAATTTTTAGAGAAATCGAGTATTGAATCCGAAGAACGAGTTTAATCCAACAAAATAAAGAATAAAATCAAGACAAAATCCAAGATCCAATTCTTGTTCCAGTGTGAGGAAAAAATGAAAAAACAAGATTGGGAAATCATCCACATGTCCTCACATGAAAAAAAAAGAGTGGGGAATCATCCACATGTCTGGGCACGAGTGCCAATATATAAGGCTCGAAAAATCGAGCAAAAACGAGAAAAAACAAAAAAAAAATGCCCGCAACAGGCCCTAGTGTCGCTAGAGGGGTCTAGTGCTGCTAAGGTCTGCCAAGGTCGACTCTCTGCTGCCCGCTAGGCCTGTCTAGCGCCGCTAGGGGCTGGCTGCGCGACTTTGCGTTTCGGGTTCGTTTGGTCTCGTCTGAACTCGGGATTGAGTTTTATTTTTTTTCTACTTGTCGCCAACGAACCCTTCTCGTTGATTATGCTTGCCCATTCAACATTTTTCTGAAATCCTATCCTCCCGAAGCTTCTGACTTGCACACCAAAGCCGAGGAGAAAAATGGAAAAAATCGGGAAACGAATAAAAAACATAGGGAAATCCCAAATTAAGGAAAACACAAAACTAACTAAAACGAAAGAAAAGGCCTAAAATGGGGAGAAAAGAAAGACAAAATAATAACGAAAAATGCAACAAAAATGGAACAAACACTTCCCGGTGGAATTTTTGCATGAAATTTTAAGGGGAGAATCACCTCGATAAGATCTACCCGGTGACGTAAAATTTTTTCCAATTGGAGCATTGTGGTCGGCGGCGGAGGTGATGGCCGATGGCAGTGACGATGGCGGTGACCGGTGGAGATGAAGGAGGTGTTTAACAATTTCTGGAATTTTTTGGTCGGAACTCCTTTTTTCGTGGCCGATTTTTTGGTTTTTTGAACGGGGGTCCTTTTGTAAGTATTATTACCGGAGTAGAATCGAAAGATTCGTTCCTCGGGTTGTATCGCAAGGAAGGTTAGCCGAATTCAATTGTACGATTATTCGATCACGAAAAAAGAGAAAATCCTAAACACTCTATTAAAGATTTTTGGGTTTCAATTATCAACTAAGAACTTAAAGCTAATGAAAAGCAGTTTAAATAGCAGGATAAATTTACTCAGTGATTAAAGAGCTAGGGAATCGGGGATAATTGCTTTAGGTTCTAACACAACTACCGGCAATCAATTGCTCGGTTAAAGGACTTGAATCGTTTCTCGTCCAGAGGTTCACTCTCAATAACTCTTCGTAACAAGAGAGTGAATGTACACGATTAACTATCAATTCCAACAACTTATAGACAATACTTTTACGAACAAGTCTATCCTAAACGAGCCTAAATCGACCAACGTCTCCCCTCTCGGTTCTACTCGTTGATTAGCTAGGTTAGAAATGTGATCAATCTTCTAACCCTAGAATAAACAGTACTCGAATAGACATGAGCAATCAAGAACAAGCAATCATTAATCGAACCTATTCAATCATCGCCTATCCCTAGCATATGGATTTAGCTACTCATGGAGAAGTCAATATCACAATTTATATTAACCCAAGCCATCATCATCAACACACAATTGAGAAAAGAAGAACTTACAATTAATTTAAAATAATCCAATGTCAAATCCAAAAGCATCCAAATCCAAAGCGTGAAATAGGAGTTTTTCAATCTCCAATTCGAATCAAAAGAGAAAAAG
Source organism: Striga hermonthica (assembly GCA_902706635.1). NCBI lineage: Eukaryota > Viridiplantae > Streptophyta > Magnoliopsida > Lamiales > Orobanchaceae > Striga > Striga hermonthica. The sequence goes on along the minus strand of CACSLK010034108.1, from coordinate 11,037,200 downwards.
CCTGAAAAGGAATGAGTTTCTAGAGAGCAAAAACGTAAAAACAAAGTCTGAAAGTCCAATAATGATCCCTAGGTTGAAATTCTAAAGTAAAAATCCCGTTCTCGAAATTCGCACCGAGTAAGTCACGAGTTGCGACATAAGTTGCGAGTCGCGACTTCCACTTTTCCCAGGTCGCGAGTCGCGACTTCTCGTGAGTCGGGCGTCTTCAAATATCTTCATTTTCTGGGGAAAATCGCGACCTGTCTCGCGAGTCGTGACTCGCGCTCGCGAACTTCATCTTTAGCATCTGTTGAACTCGCAGTCGTGACATTCTCGCGAGTCACGAGAAATTCTGGGCACACCTCCAGTTCATTTTTTCGGTCTTTCTTTCAGCTTTCTGAGCTCCACGACGGGTATTCTCGGTCTCAGCTCAAGCAGTCTTATCCTCGACCGGCACAACCTACCTCCTGAAAACACAAACACCGAAAAACACGAAGCAAAATGTTGCACAAAGACGTACAAAACAAAACTAAAGAGAAAAACACAAAACCACAGAATAGGACCAAATAAGCTATGAAAATCCTACAGGTGGGGAAAATAAAGAGAAAATAAACCCAAAATAAAGACACAAAAATGGGACAAAAAACTCCCCTACACTAAAACCTTTGTTCGTCCCGAACAATAAGAAAAGAAAAGAAAACAAAACAAAACAAATAAATGAGCAAGGACAACGATTCAAGCAAGACCAATCTCCAACAAATCAATCGAACTGAGAAGAATTCCAATGATCACAAGAACACACCTCAATTATCAACTCAGCTATTTCGAAGAACACAGACTCTCAAGTACAAGTATGTATATGCCTCACTCAGTTTCTTCGCAAAATATAAGAAAGGTGCACTCAAATTGGTCGTCAGTCAAGTCAATCATAGATTTGTCTATCGTCTAACTTCTACTCTAAAACAATCAAATTCATAAAACATTGAATCAAGAGGTCTTAAGGGGTTGTATGTAATATCCCGTCATGTTTATTAATGTAATATCATGTTTAATTCCAAAATATTTATGTTATTCAGCGTTATCGTTCGGAATTATTTATTCAAGTCAAAGAGTGTTCGAATTATTTTCAATATCATGTTATGTTCGGAATAATTTTTTCGATAACTAATTCATGTCTAATCGCTCGATAATCAAGATTACCGAGCTTAAGTTCATTGATTAAGTACTAATTGTACTTAGTTAAGAGTAAGTAAGCATGTGTGCACAGCCATGTGCCATCTCACTGTCATCACACGGCAATCACGCATGTTAAGCCCTAAGCATGCCATTAGCACACCTAAGCCATGCTTAGGCTAACTAATGGCCGAGATTTGGCCCTCTCCATTTTTTTCACGTGAAATGTCATCATGACTTGCACACATGGGAGCTTAAGGAGACTCTAACTGGTGACTAAGCTTGGAAGTTGATGAGTAAGCACATAAGTGCCACTCTTAGCCGTTGGACGTGCGACACATGGCGAGCGGCCATTGGCCGAAGAATTCTCTCCAAATTCACCACATTTACCATGCTTATAAATCAGAGATTGAGGGGGTAATATAGCTTATTTACTAAGCTATAAACTCAGCAAACATTAAGCCAAAATTAGTCTAATCGCACGCACACGGCAAGCCACACACAACACGCACGCAGAGTCGAAGAATCACGTCATTTTTGTGAATTTCACCGAACACTCAAGGAGGTAACTTTGTCCTCAACATCTTTCTGTGTTAATGAGTTCATATTAGTATAAATTATTCAGCTCATGTCTTAAAGATTCATGAGAAGGCCATGATATGTTCGGTTTAGGCCATTTTAGGCCATGACCGAGTGAAATCCATTTCTATCCGGCAACTCCCAAGCAGTTCATGTTTATTTGATCATTTTAGATCATTTTATACTCAGTTACTTCATGTTGGTCGAGACAAGTTGATTATTTGTTCATGAATTGGCTTAAATCCGTTGGCAGCGCACGTAGCGCATGCCCATGGGCCGTGTCATGTTATCTTCTATTGTGATCATATTTGTTCGAGTGATTCATTTCCCAACAGTTTTAAAATGGTGTATTAAGGTCAGACTTTTAATATTATTCGGAGAAGTTTCACGTTTAGTCGAGGTATAGGCTTAACGTCGAACCCGTGTGCATGGTGCGCTTCGAACAAAATTCAGTAAGTTTAAGAAAGGTCAGCATGTATGATCATGTCATGTTAAATTATGTTAAATCATGTTGATGTTGCCGGAGAAAGTCGCCGGACGGCCGACGAGGGTCGGTTGTACTTGCGCTGTCCGCACGTCGCGACCGCAGCGTACTGGCAAGTGTGCATGGTGTGAGTGATGCGGGGTATAGCTGCCGCGTGTGGCCAGTGCCGCAGCAGGTAGTTGTTGGCAGCGAGTATATGCACGCCAAATTCCAGTCGTGCATGCCAGCGTGCGATAACGCATGCCAGGGTGCACAGTCGAACGACAGTGGCCTCGGCAGCGCCCAAAAGGTCGCGCGAGTAGCCAGCGCCACGGGTGTCGTGCAGTAGCACCCGCGCAGCGCCAGTCATGTCCAGCTAGCGCGCAAGCCAGCGCTTATGCGCGCACTCAGGAGTTCAGCAGCACGTCGCGGTGTGCGGTAACACCCAACTGTGCCCAGTCACGCGACAGCCGCCGTACGTAGCGTTCGGCAGTGCCCTAGATCACGTCCCGATGGGTTTAATTCATGTCAGTCGTGGCCAGGTGCACGCAGCGCCCTTGGCCGTGGCTTCAGCAGGCCTGCAACGGCCGTACTCACGCCCAGTCCCATCAACAGTCGTGCCACAACCGCAGCAAGGCCGTGGGCCGAGTCAGCCGCCGACCGGCCGGCCTCAGCAGACCGGCGGTCCGGCCAAGCCGGTTCAGATCCGGTTTAGACCGGTCTGAACCATATTTTAATATTTAAATCCCGGTTCATGTTTTATGTTCCAATTTCAGTTAAATTCCGGATCCGGTTTAGTTCAGTAAATTCATGTCAGTTCAGTTCCAGTTTAGCCAGTTCCGGTTATACCGGTTAAATCCGAATATCATGTTTAAGTCCAGTAGAGCATCTTAACATATTAAAAAGTTATTTTATCAGTCTGGGCATAGTATTTAGTAAATGTTTATATTATTTTTCAGTTTGATCGGGACACGATTATCAGCACTGCCTTTTCAGCCAGACAGTTCAGGTGGGGACTCAGACTGGGTATTACATTGATTGTAATTATTCTACCATGTTTGAGGTATGTATTATCAATATCCGCTCGGAATGGTCGCCTGTCCATTCTGGGTTCTAGTGGCCTTAATCTGCCCACTAGAGTGTGCACATGGTGTCCGGCATTAGTATTTGGCTAGCAGATGTTCAGGTATCAGGCAAGTGATGATATTATCTCACCATCAGTATCAGATCATGATTATTCAGTACCGGTTTCATGTTCATGTTCATGCCAGGATCATGTTATTGTAATTATTTTCACTGTTTACCTTAGTATGAGTTTCCACGGAGCACAGTGTATTTTAGTGCTCACGACCCACTTTTATCATGTTTTTCAGGTCATGACGTCAGGCCAGGGGTGTGAGTTGGCAGCCGGTTCAGGACTTTTGATCACATGTTTATAAATATTTTGACGATGTTACGTTTCCGCTGTTCATGACTATTTGATGAACTTATCTTTTGCTTAGACTTTCAGTTGGTTAAAATATTAAGTTACACCGTTGTTTTTCTTCAAAAATTTAAATAACGGTTTACAGATTAAGTTATGGTTCACGGTAGCACTCCGAATCAGTATTTTACAAACTAATAAGTATTTTTATTTTAAACTGTTTGCGAAAAATGCACTCTGATTTTCATTGTAAGGCAGGGTGTTACAGTTGGTATCAGAGCACGTTTTTGCGTCTCTGAAAATTTTCACGGGTCAGAAATTTTTTTGAACACCTGAACACGTCATGCTCACGCCTCGCCGACTACAGGTAAGTGTTGATTCATGTTTTAAATTATAAACAAATTACTATTTCTATGCTCAGGATTTTTCAGTTATAATATAGTTAAGATGCTCGAATCATGATTCAGGATCAGTAGTCAGGATTCATGTCAAGTATTTTCCACTCATGTTTAGCAACTCGTCAAGAAATTTGTGCGTTTAATGATCAGTTAAAGCATGTTCCTTGTGTTTTGATCATGTCGAATCTTTTCAATATTCAGATGCCGCCCCGTAGGGAACCCGATCAGCCAGCGGTCCCCCTGGCCACAGTGGTCGCACAGTTCCGCGAATACCACCCTGAGAAGTTCTCCGGCCAGGGAGATCCGCGTATTGTAGACGAGTGGATTCAGGGCCTCGAATTGATTTTTGAGGTCATGGATTGTCCAGATCGATATCGCGTTATATGCGCACAGCTTCGGTTGACCGGTGATGTCCGACTCTGGTGGAATGCCTACTGGAGTATGCGTCCCGTGAGAAAGCAGGTTGTACCTGGGAGAGATTCAAGGAGATGATTCGGGAGAAGTACTATCCCACGTACTACAGAGCTGAGATAGAGCGGCAGTTCCTATCGCTCACACAGGGTACTCGTTCTGTTGATGAGTACGAGAGAGAGTTTACCAGACTCGGAGCTTTTGTTCCAGATCTGGTGCGTACTGAGGCACAACGAGCACATCATTTCACTGACGGGCTTTACCCAGCATTCCGTCACAATATTGTAGGTCACGGGACCCAGACATACGCTCGTACCGTTGCCATTGCCCAGGAGGTGGATGCCAGCATTCGAAGGGAGGCGAACCATGTCCGATTGCAGCCAGTTGCCCCTGCCCAGTCATCCACAGCTCCACCAGCTACTGCCCAGCCACCGAAGAACAACAAGAGGAAGGGGAAAGGTGCCCCGATGGACAGGAGGACCCGACGGAGACTACAACAGATTCCACAGTGCCCTACTTGCGGACGACTTCATCGCGGAGAGTGTCACATGGGCCAGGATATTTGTTATTACTGTCACGAGCCCAAACATTTTGCTAGTCGATGTCTGAAAAAACTCCAGCCGCAGCCACAGCAGCCTCAGCAGCCACAGCAGCAGCAGCAGCCCCGACAGCAGGCTCAGAGGCCACCCCAGCAGCAGCAGAGGGGTAGACAGCAGGCCAGAGTTTATGCGATTGATCAGGTTGAGGCGGAGCAACACCTAGGTACTATGTCTGGGATGCTTATGCTTAATGATATTCCTGTCTTCGCTTTGTTTGATACTGGAGCGACACATTCATTTATGTCACGACGATGTCTCGATGCCATCGGAGTTCATGCCATTACCGCTGTTGATCAGTTTGTCATTGTTTTCATTGATGATATTCTTATCTACTCTAAGAGCCAGAAGGAACATGAGGAGCATCTGAGGGTTGTTCTTGAAACCCTTAGACGAGAAAAGTTATACGCAAAATTCTCCAAGTGCGAATTCTGGCTCCAGCGAATAGCCTTTCTTGTTCATGTGATTACGCAGGCAGGTATTGAGGTTGATCCCTCTAAGGTTGCAGCCGTTCAGAATTGGTCGACACTGAAGAGTCCGTCCGAGGTTCGCAGTTTTCTCGATTTGGCTGGCTATTACCGCAGATTCATTGAGGGCTTCTCCAAGATTGCCCTTCCTTTGTCCCAGCTGACGAGGAAGTCTGTGAAGTTCGAGTGGATTGATCAATGTGAATCGAGCTTTCAGGAGCTCAAGAAGAGGCTAACTTCAGCACCGGTGTTGACTATTCCCGATCCTTCTCGGAGTTTCACCATTTTCAGTGATGCTTCAAGACAGGGTTTGGGATGCGTACTCATGCAGGATGGTCAGGTCATTGCTTATGCTTCACGCAAGCTCAAACCACACGAACAGAACTATCCGACGCACGACTTGGAGCTTGCCGCAGTTGTTCATGCCCTCAACATTTGGCGACATTATCTATACGGAGGTCGATGCGAGATTTTCACCGATCATAAGAGCTTGCAGTATATTTTCACTCAGAAGGAGCTCAACATGAGACAGCGCCGTAGGTTAGAGCTCGTCAAGGATTATGATTGCACGATCTAATACCATCCGGCTGAGGCGAATGTTGTTGCTGATGCCCTAAGCCGCAAGGTGAAGGGTGACTTGACTTATGTTGTTACTCAGCAGAGTCAGTTGATTCAGGAGTTCGCCCGGATGCAGATTCAGACGGTTGATGCACTTCCTACAGCCATTACGGGGAGTGTTAGTTCCATGCAGGTTCAGCCGACGCTGAGGGAGAGAATCTGGCAAGAGCAGGTTTCAGATGAGTTTAGTCATGCGATTGATGCCAAAGTTCGTGCCTGAGGCATCGAGGGTTTTCACCGAGGCACTGATGGGGCCCTGGAGTTTCGTGGCAGGATTGTGGTGCTAAAAGTCGAAACATTGAGGAAGGAGATTCTGACTGAGGCTCATACCGCACCATATCTAGCCCATCCAGGAAGCACTAAGATGTATCATGACCTGAAAAGTTCGTTCTGGTGGCGAGGATTAAAGAAAGACGTAGCCGACTTTGTGAGGAAATGTTTAACATGTCAGCAAGTCAAAGCCGAGCATCAGAGTCCCTTAGGCCTTCTACGGCCACTGCCGATTCTGAAGTGGAAGTGGGATGAGGTTGCGATGGATTTTGTCACGGGGTTACCAAGGTCGTCTGAACATCACGACGCTATTTGGGTCGTGGTTGACAGATTGACTAAGGTTGCTCATTTCTTACCTGTATCGATGAACATGTCTTTGGACAAGTTGGCTGAGATTTATACCCGTGGGATCGTTCGACTCCGCGGAGTGCCTGTTACTATCGTGTCAGACAGAGATCCCAGATTCACTAGAAGATTATGGCAGAGTTACCACAAGGCGATGGGCACGAAGTTAGCATTCAGTTCAGCCTACCATCCAGAGACTGACGGTCAGACAGAGAGGACCATTCAGACGTTAGAGGATATGTTACGGGCTTTGGTTGTTGACAGGGGTGCTAAGTGGGAGTCGTTATTACCGTACGTTGAGTTCGCGTACAACAACAGTTATCATTCCTCTATTAAGATGGCTCCTTACGAGGCACTTTACGGTCGTAAGTGTTGTTCCCCTCTTTATTGGGACGACGTCGGTGAGCGTCGAGTACTCGGTCCGAAATTGATCGAGGAAACAGCAGAGCAGGTCGAGTTAATCCGGCAGAGACTTAAGAAAGCTCAGAGTCGAATGAAATCTACCGTCGATCATCATCGACGATACATTCAGTTCGAGGTTGGCGAGCGAGCTTTTCTCAGAGTTAGTCCATTTCGCGGAGTTATACGGTTCGGGAAGAGAGGGAAGCTGCACCCTCGATTCATTGGCCCGTTCGAAGTGCTCGAGCGAGTGGGCGACGTTGCGTATCGATTAGCCTTACCTCTCGAGTTATCCAGCGTTCATAATGTTTTTCATGTATATATGTCCCGTTTAGTATTTCCGAGGACGGAAATATTTTAAGGGGGGCAGATTGTAATATCCCGTCATGTTTATTAATGTAATATCATGTTTAATTCTGAAATATTTATGTTATTCAGCGTTATCGTTCGGAATTATTTATTCAAGTCAAAGAGTGTTCGAATTAATTTTCAATATCATGTTATGTTCGGAATAATTTTTTCGATAACTAATTCATGTCTAATCACTCGATAATCAAGATTATCGAGCTTAAGTTCATTGATTAAGTACTAATTGTACTTAGTTAAGAGTAAGTAAAGCATGTGTGCACAGCCATGTCCCATCGCACGGTCATCACACGGCAATCACGCATGTTAAGCCCTAAGCATGCCATTAGCACACCTAAGCCATGCTTAGGCTAACTAATGGCCGAGATTTGGCCTCTCCATTTTTTTCACGTGCAATGTCATCAACTTGCACACATGGGAACTTAAGGAGACTCTATGTGGTGACTAAGCTTGGAAGTTGATGAGTAAGCACATAAGTGCCACTCTTAGGCGGTGGACGTGCGGCACATGGCGAGCGGCCATTGGCCGAAGAATTCTCTCCAAATTCACCACATTTACCGTGCTTATAAATCAGAGATTGAGGGGGTAATATCGCTTATTTACTAAGCTATACACTCAGCAAACATTAAGCCAAAATTAGTCTAATCGCACGCACACGGCAAGCCACACACACACACGCACGCGGAGTCGAAGAATCACGTCATTTTTGTGAATTTCACCGAACACTCGAGGAGGTAACTTCGTCCTCAACATCTTTCTGTGTTAATGAGTTCATGTTAGTATAAATTATTTAGCTCATGTCTTAAAGATTCATGAGAAGGCCAGGATATGTTCGGTTTAGGCCATTTTAGGCCATGACCGAGTGAAATCCATTTCTATCCGGCAACTCCCGAGCAGTTCATGTTTATTTGATCATTTTAGGTCATTTTATACTCAGTTACTTCATGTTGGTCGAGACAAGTTGATTATTTGTTCATGAATTGGCTTAAATGCGTTGGCAGCGCACGTAGCGCATGCCCACGGGCCGTGTCATGTTATCTTCTATTGTGATCATATTTGTCCGAGTGATTCATGTCCCAACAGTTTTAAAATGGTGTATTAAGGTCAAACTCTTAATATTGTTCGGAGAAGTTTCACGTTTAGTCGAGGTATAGGCTTAACGCCGAACCCGTGTGCATGGTGCGCACACCTCGACATAAGTTGAGTCCTTCGAACAAAATTCAGTAAGTTTAAGAAAGGTCAGCATGTATGATCATGTCATGTTAAATTATGTTAAATCATGTTGATGTTGCCGGAGGAAGTCGCCGGACGGCCGACGAGGGTCGGTTGTACTTGCGATGTCCGCACGTCGCGGCCGCAGCGTACCGGCAAGTGTGCATGGTGCGAGTGATGCACGGTATAGCTGCCGCATGTGGCCAGTACCGCAGCAGGTAATTGTTGGCAGCGAGTATATGCACGCCAACATCCAGTCGTGCATGCCAGCGTGCGATAACACATGACAGGGTGCACAGTCGCATGATAGTGGCCTCGGCAGCGCCCAAAGGGCCGTGCAAGTATCCAGCGTCGCGGGTATCGTGCAGTAGCGCCCGCGCAGCGCCTTGTGCGCGTACTCAGGAGTTCAGCAGCACGTCGCAGT
>CACSLK010034108.1:11004665-11014670 GCA_902706635.1 Striga hermonthica | reverse complement strand
AACAGTTCATGAGTAGCCCCGTAGAGAGATTGTGATGGGGGCACTGCCGCTGGAGATCCTTGAACCGCTCCCAAGCCTCATGAAGAGACTCATTCGGTAATTGAGCAAATGAGACGATCTGTGACCGAAGCTCCTGGGTCTTTTGATGAGAGTAGTACCTCCCAATGAACTTTGAGTACTCCTCGGTCCAAGTGGTGAGAGAACCAGGTGCAAGCGTCATGAAACAGGCCTTGGCCCGATCCTTCATGTCTCAGGAAAGCACCTCATCTTCAACTACTCGTCATTAAGCCCACTAAGAGGGAAAGTGTTGAGGACATTGTAAAATTCCCAGATACAGTTGAGCGGGTCCTCACTGGGGAGCCCGTGGAATACCGGCAGCTGGTTGTAGTGAATCATTTTGAGTTCAAAGTTTCGTGTAACATCCGGCAAACAAATGCATGAAGTGACTGGCCCGATAACCGGTTGGGCTAAGTTTCGGAGGGTGTTACGAGGAGCTTGTTGTTGTTGTTCACCCATGTCGAAGTTGCTGCCTTCGTAAGATTTCGGAGAATGTTCGTCTCGTTCGTGTGATTCTAGAGTAAGCTCTTCCAGTAGCTCTCTCAGGCTCTCGTTGAACGGTTTGTCAATAGGAGATAGTACACGTCCACTCCTGGTACGCATACACAAAGACAAAAGAAATCGTCATGAGCACCAGATAAACAAATAATTTCTTATAGAAAAACAAGCAACCAAAAACAAGAACTATTAACAAAAGAAACAAAGAGAAACACTAAAAACAAAATGAATAGGCGCACAATTAAAGTCCTAAATCTTCCCCGGCAACGGCGCCAATTTTTGTTGAAAGTATTTTTACTGGAGTAGAATAGAAGATTCGTTCCCCGAGTCGTATCGCAAGGAAGGTTAGCCAGATTCAATTGCACGATTATTCGATCACGAAAAAGAGAAAATACTAAACACTCTATTCAAAGATTTTTGGATTTCAATTATCAACTAAGAACTTAAAGCTAATGAAAAGCAGTTTAAATAGTAGGATAAATTTACTCAGTGATTAAAGAGCTAGGGAATCGGGGATAATTGCTTTCGGTTCTAACACAATTACCGGCAATCAAATGCTCGGTTAAAGGACTTGAATCGTTTCTCGTCCAGAGGTTCACTCTCAATAACTCTTCGTAACAAGAGAGTGAACGTACATGATTAACTATCAATTCCAACAACTTATAGACAATACTTTTACGAACAAGTCTATCCTAAACGAGCCTAAATCGACCAACGTCTCCCCTCTCGGTTCTACACGTTGATTAGCTAGGTTAGAAAGATGATCAATCTACTAACCCTAGAATAAACACAACTCGAATAGACATGAGCAATCAAGAACAAGCAATCATTAATCAAACCTAATCAATCATCCCCTATCCCTAGCATATGGATTTAGCTACTCATGGAGAATTCAATATCACAATTCATATTAACCCAAGCAATCATCATCAACACACAATTGAGAAAAGAAGAACTTACGATTAATTTAAATAATCCAATGTTAAATCCAAAAGCATCCAAATCCAAAGGGTGAAATAGGAGTTTTTCAATCTCCAATTCGAATCAAAAGAGAAAAAGCTTGAAAAGGAATGAGTTTCTAGAGAGCAAAAACGTAAAAACAAAGTCTGAAAGTCCAATAATGACCCCTAGGTTGAAACTCTAAAGTACAAATCCCGTCCTCGAAATTCGCGCCGAGTAAGTCGCGAGTCGCAACTTTCACTTTTCCCAGGTCGCGAGTCGCGACTTCTCGCGAGTCGGGCGTCTTCAAATATCTTCATTTTCTGGGGAAAATCGCGACCTGTCTCGCGAGTCGCGACCTTAACTCGCGAGTCGCGACTCGTGCTCGCGAACTTCATCTTTAGCCTCTGCTGAACTCGCGAGTCGTGACATTGTCGCGAGTCGCGACCATCTCGCGAGTCGCGAGAAATTCTGGGCACACCTCCAGTTCATTTTTTCGGTCCTTCTTTCAGCTTTCTGAGCTCCACGACGGGTATTCTCGGTCTCAGCTCAAGCAGTATTATCCTCGACCGGCACAACCTACCTCCTGAAAACACAAACACCAAAAAACACGAAGCCAAACACAACAAAAAGACGCACAAAACGAAACTAAAGAGAAAAACACAAAACCACAGAATAGGACCAAATAAGCTACGAAAATCCTACAGGTGAGGAAAAATAAAGAGAAAATCAACCCAAAATGAAAACACAAAAATGGGACAAACAGGTCCCACAAACGGTGCCAATGTTGGTGAAATGGACTTCATCCGGGCTCACCATTACCATAATAAACAAAAACATCAACCAACAAAGAAACTGTAGACATCACAGTCACAGGCAAAGGGTCGTAGAACTGAAGACAAGGTGACCCTATGACCCCCAACAACCACAGCTTTGTCGTCCTCTTGATACACCCACTTTCATTCCGACAGCTTCAACAGATCTAAAGTCTCCACTATCCCCTAATGTCCTGCTGGAAGAACTGCTCGCCAAAATCAAAATTCCCTAGATCAGTTTTTATTGTGGAGATTCCAACCCAGACGTACCCCTGGGACAATATATATCATGAGTAGACCTCCATGTGGTGAATGACGCCTTACGCTTTCATACTTTTGTTTCACCTTGAGACCAAAATTCTAAAGATGGTATCACTCGCTAGACCCCATGTGCATTTTCGGATGGACAAACTAAGGTCCGCATTCCAAATGCATTTTATCGGTTTTAGGGTGTGTATAATCCCTCGAGAATCGATAACCAATGTCGTGCAAGAAGCTAACTATAGCCTAAAAAATTAAGTAGCCATGTTCAATACCCAAGTTTAAATGCAAGGAAAAAGTTTCAATTGAAATTGTAAATATATAGCAGATTTGAAAACATGCTAGTTGATTCGACATGTGAGTTGTTACATGCTCTTTAGCGGATTTCGACTTCCATGACCACCGTCCTCCTATTTTAATCGACCCACACACTTTGTAGGATCTAGGTTAGCACGCAGTTAGGCACCATAACCCAACTTTCGGTTCATCCCGCATTGCCAGTTCTGCTTACAAAAGATAGCCCACTTGGAGCTCTCGATTCCCATACGCAGCTGAACAAAACAATCACGCCTTTCCATCTATTTATAGTTTGAGAATCGGTCAAGGGTGTTGCGCCCCCTATGCCTCTAATCATTGGCTTTACCCGATAGAACTCGCGCTCGAGTTCCAGCTATCTTAAAGGAAACTTCAGAGGGAACCAACTACTACATAGTAATCATACCAAAAGTTAACAGACAAAATTAGAACGAGAAATTTACTCACGCTATTGTTGCTTTTAATCTTATTTTTGAGAATACGATAGACATGTCTTAATTTTATAGAAACGAATATTTTATTATTTATATAAACCAAAACTAACTTACCAAAATAAGACTGCCACACATTAAATTCCTTCAAGTGCATGTAATGGTGTTGGACCACTAAAATCGGGGATCGTGCAAATATTTACTAACAATAATTATCTGCTAAAAAGAAAAAAAAAATCTCCAGTATCATAAATCTCGCCATTCTCGTATCAGGTCGAAAGATAGCCAAAAAAGAAAAGAATAAAAAAAACCTACACAATTCATCTCCATATTTTCGTCAATGGCAAAAAAAAAGGCCATCAAATGACAATCCAAACAATTGTGAAGAGGAAGCTAGATTAATTCTGTCAAGAACTCACTCACCAACGGAAAATCAAGTAGCAAGGCGTAAGGTCGTCCAAAAGAAGCTTCACTTTCAAAAAATTGTTGCTACAAGAGGCTCAAAGAAGCCAACATTGAGGCACCTAGCAAATTATCCTAAGCTGACTGTGAGGGTGATGACGATTTTGTTTTTAAAAAAATGGAAGAACATGTAGACCCCAAAACGAGAAAGGGAGAAATTGTGAAAAAAAAAAGGAAAATGCAAGATGGTTGAGTCTCTAAATTATCTACAATAGTCGAATCCTCACCGAAGAGGATCACCAATGGTTTTAGGAATCGAAGGAGGCAAACAACTTCCGGCCGGGGGAGGTTGAGGTTGTCGATATTCTTCTCCTCGACTAGGGATTTAGAGGAGGGTTTAAGCTTGAATTTGGTGATACATGGGTTGATGTTTATTAACAGTTTATGTTTGTAAATATTACCATTTTTTTTATCCATATTACGGGTTTTAAACTCGGAATTGCGTTTGTTTATCCCCTTAAAATTTAACATTGTGTTTTTTCCTTGAAACGAGGTTTAGATGTGATGTGTTGAATTGTACAAGTATTTCAGTTGTATGGGATTTTGTGCTTATATACTATTTATGTTAAGTTTTTTGTACGTTGTTAAGTTGTCAGACATTATTGATATATTTTTAAGTAAATTTTCTCGTTTTATATGAAATTTACTTATTAAAGACCAAAATATGACGAAGTCTTATGATTAAATATTTATTGTTTAATTAACGGTTATGGCCACGAAATAAAAAAAAAAATCTAATGTAGTAAATTTACACATTTAATATACACTAGTACGACACTCGTGTACTACACAGGTGCATGAAAAAATAATTTGAACCAAAAAATAAAAGAGTTCAGTACTGTAGTATATACAAAATAAATAAATGACCTTATTTATTTGAATGTCTCAGAAAAATTTCAATTTTGGATAAGTTCATTCTGGGCAAAGAGTGAAGTGCGGATTGCTACTCCACTTTTTTCATTTGAATCAGTTGAGTTAGAACTCTTGCACTCAGATTGCCGAAAACAAAGACCAAGGAGATAAGTTTTTTTTCGAAAAAGAGTAGTGTGAAGTGGTGTGCGCTGTCTTGCCTCATTTAGCTATGGCTTTCTTTCTTCCTCTTTGGATGAAGAAATCCCGTTAGAATATGGTGTTAGAATCCCGTTACGAATTCAATTCAAGATTTTGGAGTGCGGAGAAATTTGTTACCCTATATCAGCCAAAAATTTAGAAACATTGTTAACTCAATTATCAAATAAAAGAACATACAAAATAATTTATATATGGTGCTAGTTAACTCAATTATCAAATAAAAGAATATAAAAAAATTAATTACCAAATAAAACATTTTTAACTCAATTATGAAATAATAAAAAAAAAAAATTGTTGACTTGACATTGATCTCCTGTCAAATAAAAGTTACAATGTTAACTCAATTATTAAATTCAAGCGATCTTTAAAATGGAAAAATGAAATAAAGGAAGAAAGATTTGTGAGATCTTTAAATTTAAAACAAAATTGGTAATGAAAGAGGGATTGATTATGTATGGAGGAAAAATTAATTATGACACTTTCCAATCCAGTTTTGTTTTTAAATTTTTTATCCGAACCTAAATACAAAACATGATATTTAGAATTCCAAAGCGTGCAAGCCTGCCACTTAAACTCAACATGTTCTGAATTAATGTATAGAGGATTAGTTATACTGATGGATTATGTAAGAATCAAAATTATTGTATTTATGTTATAATTTATTGTTTATTTATAAACAAAAGAGACACAATAGTTATCGAAAAAGAAAATTATAATAAATATATTCAAAAAATAAACAACTCAGCTAGATGACATGGACACTAGAATTATGCTAAATAAATTCATAAATAAAACAACTCAGCTAGATCAATAATTTTTTTTTTCGACTGCAAGACGCGAATAGAAAATTCGTTTGAATTTTGAATTCGTAGAACCCAGAATGGTAGGTATCTTATTTGATAAGTTTTTTTTTTTTTTTTAAATTCAATTTTTATTGTGTCCGTTTCAGACTAACTAAATGTATGAATTTTAATTGGAGAGAAAAATATAAAGACATCTTGTAATAGTGAAAAAGAAAAAGAAAAGAAAAAAGAAATGTCCACTAAATCTCAAAATGATCAAAGTTTATAGGGGCATGTACACATATATCTCTTCTTCTTAAACTAACTAGTGTGTACACTGTGCGATGCACGGAAACAATATTAAATCAACAATATTATAAATAGATATTGAGTTTTAGTCACTCAATGGCGAAAGTGGAAACTACTATTGATCCTATTTAAAAAGAGGAAGAAAAAAATAATTATAAATTAAAAAGGAGGATAAACGATACTTAATAATTATAAATTAAAGATTCGGGGTCAAACAATATAAAATTATTTTGTATAAGAGAATATAAAATTTGTATTATTTTGTATAAGAGAATATAAAATTTGGATGTTTAATATTAAAACACCTAAAATATCATATTAGTATATGTGAAAGTATTCAAAATTTCTATATTATTTTTGAAAGAACCTACAACTTTTCTAAACAATTTTAGAAGGAAAACATATCTAAACACATTTGAATTTAACATTGTGTGAAAAAGATTTTTCTAGACTATTTTGTAAAGAAGATATGTTTACGGATATTTAAATTTAACATCAATTATGTATATATGTGTGTATATATATAGTTGTGTATATATATATATATAAGAATATGTAAATAAAATATCTAAACAATTTGTTCAAAGTATCTAAAATATTATAAGTCTAATTTAATTACATATAATTTCAAAATTATTATTATGGCGTTACTTCTATTTAACAAAATTTGATTACATACAATTTCAACACAGTCTTTATTTTGTTAACCTAAAAAATAGGATAAAGGGAAACATCACAAAAACTATCACCGGTTTTTAAAGGGAAACAAATCAACAAAATCTATTATTTTGTTAACCTATAAAATAGGAAAAAAAGGAAAAACCAACGCCGCATTTATTCATTAAAATTATCACTAGCGTATTTAGTACCAAAAAATCAGGTGATTTGTTACCCTATCTGTCCAAAAAATCAGGAACGATATTTACTATGTTTTAGGATGTACAGATTGGCGGGTAAATATCTATGCATAATTGGCGGGAATTTTTGGCGGCAATGCCTAAAAGGTTATTCTTTTAATATAATTATAGATTCCACATTAACGATAGATTTAAACAAATCTTGCAATAATGATTCCGTCACCTTTTTAGTCCAAAAATTACGCTCAATTTCGTTATCTTTCTTCAATGATTCTCATATAGCCACTGCAGAATGTTTCCTAAACTTTGTGTCTCCGTCTATTCTGTAAGAAAAAATTGGTTTTGTATCGATTTAACGATTCTATTTTTCGTAAGTAGAAGACTTAGAAAATTCTCAAAACCTTTTTAAGGTGAAGGAAAAATTAATTCAATGTGTTATATTTTAGTTAATTGAGTTTAAATAACTCAAAAGGTTGTAGGGTTCACAAACAGTAATTTTAATAAATGTTTGAACAAACTAAACGAGCCATAAATATGCATTTTGTATGCTAGAATTGTAGAGGGGCTCGTTGGGGACAAGTAGAAAAAAATGGAACTCGATTCGGAGTTCGTATGAGCTCGTACGAGCCCGCAGTGCACGGGCGCACAACTGGCTGCAGAAATCAAAGGGTCGCAACCCTTGGTGATCATAAGGTATCTTTTGGCCACTAGATGCATCCGTTCTCGTTCGGACATGTCCCAAAAGGTGTCTTTTGACACTTAAACCACTTGGAGGTGTTTCTCTACATCTATAAATGCCCACTAACATGAAATCATTCATAACATCAAAATTAGAGAGCTCTTGCATTATTTTCAAAGATCATATAGCATATTGTGGTCTATGATTTTTCCATTGAGCCTTGAGAGTTCCAAACAATAGTAGTGTTCGCCGAAGGCTTGTATATTTCAAGTACCGCTATATACAAGTCGAAAGTCGTTGTATCTTGGAGGCGTTTGCCGTTAAACCGTGGGTATTTTACAGGGCAATTTCGTCTTAAGGAGAACGTAACTATTACGTGCCTCGACTTTGATTTTTGTTTGTTTTCTTCATTCTCCTTAAGCCTTCTTTTTGATATTCACAAACCACACAAACTACAATCTTAAGACGAAATTATTTGTGAGTTCATAAGATGGCAACCGAAGAAAACCAAACGTCTTCTTCAAGTGCTCAATCGACCGCTATACCAAGTATTAGTCTATTGAGGGTAGTTGCTCCAGTCCAAGGCGAGAATTCATCGAAGTTCAATAACCCTGTTTTGAAGAGGTGGCAGCAAAAGATGTTTTACTACCTCACAATTCTCTCCTTCTCTTGTTTACTTTTGGAGGACTCTTTGATCGTCCCCGAAAGTGAGACTAACGTCCAAAAACGTATGGTCTTGGATGTTTGGCATCAAAGTGATTCCTTGTGTAGAAATCTAATACTTAACGGACTAGAAAAGACGCTATATAATGTGTATAGCCCAAGTTAAGAAATCTAAGGGATGTCATTAAGATGATGACAAACCCAGGTACCTTGCCTAAGTTTACTAACTTCTGAAGAGGGGTAAAGGATAGTGCGAATTGTCGAGGACAAGATAATACTTGTCAGAGCTCGATCTTTCCGTCGTGGTTGGAGTACATACTTGATTAAAATTCTACGTTTATAGAGGATAAAAACAAGAGCCACTTGACCCATTAGCGCTTATAAATGTTGTCCTACACCCTAACTGAGGAAGAAAATATTTGTGAAATTCTTCGACTTTAAGTGTTGGAGGAATCGACAAGGTAGTGTGCTAAGAATTAATATTGGATATCGTGGATGTTCTTCGTGCCCAAGACATCTATAAGAATCTAGTTTTCGGACCATTAATTGAGTAAGGCCGAATTTAGATTAGTTTGTGATCATCGACAAATATGTTATGTCGAAATATGATGTATTCTTAGCATAAAGAGATCTTAATAAAGGTCATATTACAATTATTGTAAAAATTGTAATCTATTGATTGACGAAAAAAAATAGTAATAAATAAGTTGGTCTTATTTATTATGTGGTTCTAATTTGTGGCATGATAAATTAGTACTTATGAATTTTAACACTAAAAGTTGGTGAATCTAGAATTGATTCATGCAACAAATATGAAAATTGTGTTAAAAGAAAAGTGGCAAAAGCATCATAATAAACGATTGCTTAATTCACTAGTCCTCTCGAGATAAGTCATATCGGTAAATGTAATTTAAGAATTTTTGTAGACTCGAGTAGGAAAAATATTATAAGAATGCACAAAGTATTGGTGTAAAGCTTTTGTAGCTTTGATTCATAATGATGATGTTGATATTCAATGAAATAGTTAAAAGAAATAATCACTCATGAGTAGGTGACAATTTCTTATTAATCTAAATGTTTATGTGAGAAACAATTATTTCGACAAAATTGCAAGCACCACATGAAGGTAGATACGAAACTCCGTTTGAGTTATAAAAAGAGTAAAAGCATTCGTATCTATATCTTAAAATGTGAGGGTGTTTGGGCATGGAAAGCACTAGTAGATGCGAAACTCCGTTTGAGTTGTAAAAAGAGCAAAAGCATTCGTACCTATACCTTGAAATGTGGGGGTGTTTATGCCAAGGTTGAAATACCTAATTAATGATATGAAAAGTTTTTTGAAATAATTTTGTCGAATGATTTAAAATTCATTGAATAAGAAGTGAGTCTATGAAGGTTCTTCTGACTCTTTGTGATTGTAAGTCTTATGTAGACAATATGATGATCTTGGAATATAATCATGATATGTTCATGAATACCAAGAAGATAAACTTTGACATATAAGGTTTGTAAAATTCCGATGTAATTTTGGAGATTAAGTTTCTAAGAGATCGGAAGTAATAGTTTGACACAATCTCATCACATCAAATGTATGTTGAAGAGGTTCAATGAGTTTGATAAAACCTCAAGCTAAAGTGTATGTATAATTGACTCTACTCTTAGCTAAGAATTTGAGAATAATTAGTTTCTCAAAACTAAAGTATGCTGAATAATGGAGGCTTGAGGTGCTTGTCGGATAATACTCGACCCAAAGTTGCATTTTAGTGAGCAAACTAAGATGTTCATGTTAGGAGTAAAGGATCAGAGAATTAGAGATTAAAAGAAAAAGGGATGAATAGACAAATTTATTATGAAAGAAGGAACATC
>CACSLK010034108.1:10991539-11004603 GCA_902706635.1 Striga hermonthica | reverse complement strand
TTGCATTTTCACACAAAAAATACTTTAGGTTGCAAAGCCAAAAAACAGGCATAGTACAGGTTGGTCAAAATTTTTTTCCCCTCCCTTTAATAAGACTATTACTATTATCTATATAAAGTAACAGGATATTAAATATAAGGTAAGATAACTAATTGATAGCTTTCCATTCTCTCCAGGAATCAATCTAAATCTCCTTATTCATGCCTCCCATATTGCATTACTGATTTTATTCCCATATCCTATTTATTCCTTTCCAGCTTTCCCTTTACTTGAGTAAACAATCCATTGTTTTCCAACCTTATTTTTGGCATCTCTATCATTACCACCCGCCAGAGAAATAGCCTTTTCCACAAGGCTAGAATTATGAAACTGCCCCTTGAAATCTGAGAGATCCAACCACGTGGCGTCATCACTGGTGCGTCCCTCCCATTGGACCAATACTTGTGGTGGGTACCAGTAGTTGTGGTTAATTGACGAACCGCTAGTATGTCATATGGTGTGTAGCCCACCTCCTCCACTTGAAGCCCGTCAGGGATATCCTGGATAACAAGATGGTGACCCTTCACCGGCTTAAGTTGCGAAATATGAAATACCGGATGAACCTTCGAGGTAGATGGAAGCTGAAGCTTATAAGCAACCGCACTCAACTTTTGCAAAATCAAGAAAGGACCATAGTATCGAGGGGCTAACTTTTGGTTCAATCTGTTGAGAAGAGTGTTTTGCTTGTGAGGACGAAGCTTGAGAAGAACACTATCACCCACATTAAACTCAATGTCACGCCTTGTACAATTTGCAATTTTTGTCATGCGATGTTGAGCTTTCTCCAAATTGAAACGAAGCTGACGGAGTAATTCATTGCGATCATAGTGAGCATCGGCCACTGCTGCCACCCGAAACTCACCAGGTAAATATTGTTGCAAGGTTGGAGGTGTCCTGCTATACACAATCTCAAAGGGAGTCCGTTGAGCAACTCCCTGAAAAGTCGTGTTGTACCAGTATTCTGCCCAATGAAGGCACTTGCCCCACTGTCGAGGTTGTTCGGAAGCAAAACAGCGAAGGTATTGCTCAATACAACGGTTGAGCACTTCGGTTTGTCCGTCGGTTTGGGGATGGTAAGCACTGCTCATTTTAAGACTTGTCCCCATCTTTGCAAAGTACTCAGTCCAAAAGTGGTAAAAATATTGGGTCTCGGTCACTTACAATCGAATTGGGCACTCCGTGAAGGCGGACAATTTCCTTTGCAAAATGATCAGCTAGAGATCTAGCAGTGAACAGATGTCGAAGTCCAAGAAAGTGGGCATATTTGGAAAACCTGTCAACCACCACCCAAATGCAATCGAGCCCACTAGACCGTGGTAAACCCGTAATGAAGTCCATGGAAATGTCTTCCCAAACCGCCGTCGGAATAGGGAGAGGTTGGAGCAGGCCAACTGGGGACAAGGTTTCATATTTGTTCTTCTGGCAAACTATACATTCTTCCACAAATTTTTGGACATGGCGCATCATTCCTTTCCAGTAAACACTTGCAGCAAGTCGAAGATATGTGCGGTATGCACCTGAATGCCCCCCCCATTGGAGTGGAATGGAACTCCTCGAGGAGTCGAGAGGTCCAAGTTGAAGTAGAAGGAAGCACAATACGACCCTTATAGAAGAGGCGACCGTTGATCAATTTGTACGGGGGGCAGCTATCAGGATCTTTATGCAATCGGGCAATGAGTGGTTGAAGCGTTGAATCCTCCAAAATAGCAGACTCGAGAGCACCCCAATCCAACCACACGGGGATGGATATAGCGGAAAGTTGCAAGTCATCGTGACTGCGAGACAAGGCATCTGCTACGCAATTGGTGGAGCCTGGCTTATAGACTACTTCAAAATCATAACCAAGTAATTTAGCAACCCAATTCTGTTGTGACAGAGTGGAGATACGCTGTTGTAATAAGTATCGTAGACTCCGGTGGTCAGTCCGTACTATGAAACGATGACCTATGAGATATGGCCTCCAGTGTTGAATGGCCATCACAAGAGCCATTAATTCCTTTTCGTAGGTAGATTTGGATAAAGTCTTCCCAGAGAGGGCCTTGCTGAAGAAGGCAATGGGGCGGCGTTCTTGCAGCAGAACGGCTCCTACCCCAGTTCCCGATGCATCACATTCAATAATAAATGGTCTTGAGAAGTCTGGCATGGCCAAGACTGGAGAGGTGGTAACGGCATTCTTCAAAGCATCAAAAGCAGATTGTGCTGCCTCGGGCCATTGGAACGTAGCCACACAGTCCTTCTTTAAGAGTGTGGTGAGAGGATTGGCAATTGAGCCATAGTGCCGAATAAATCGACGATAATAGCCAGTTAATCCCAAAAATCCACGAACTGCTTTTAAGGATCGAGGTACCGGCCAACGGAGGACGCTGGAGATTTTGGCAGGGTCCATAGCCACCCCGGCATGAGAAACGATGTGGCCTAAATACTCCACTGAAGACTGACCAAATTGACATTTCTTCGGATTAGCTTTGAACTCATGAAACTGTAAGATATTCAAAACCACTGATAAATGTTTAAGATGTTCTTCCCAGCTCGGGCTGTAGACTAAAATGTCATCAAAGAAAACCAACACAAAATGACGCAAGTGAGGGCGAAATATGTCGTTCATAGTGGCTTGAAAGGTAGCAGGAGCATTGGTGAGACCGAAAGGCATGACGAGGAATTCATAGTGGCCAGAATGAGTACGGAAGGCTGTCTTTGAAATGCCCTCTGGCACTACTCGAATTTGATGGTATCCAGATCGAAGATCAATCTTGGAGAAATATATGGAGCCATATAGTTCGTCGAGCATCTCTTGGATAACTGGAATGGGGTATTTATCTGCAACTGTAACTTTGTTTAACTCACGATAATCGACGCAAAAACGCCAGCTACCAACTTTTTTCTTCACGAGTAAAATCGGGCTGGAGAAAGGGCTGACACTAGGTCGAATGACACCCGCTGCAAGCATTTCACCTACCAATCGTTCAATCTCGTCTTTTTGGGTGTGGCCATATCGATACGGTGTAACGCTAAATGGTGTTGTGCCCGATTGTAGAATAATCTTGTGGTCATTGTGTCGAACCGGTGGCAGTCCCTCGGGTTCACCAAAGACTTGCGAGTAATCATTGAGTAGCTCCTCCAATTGAGTTGATTGGGGCCCAGGAGGGGCAATGATGGCAGAGGTGTTGAGCTGAAATGATGATATGTCCATAAGGATGACAGCATACTCAACATCTTTCAAATATTCGACAGAGTTAAAGGAGATTGGGAGGCGAGAAAGAGTCGGGTCTCCAGTCAACGTGATGTACTGCCCATGGTCTTCAAATTCCATTGTCATTGTAGCCCAATTAGCACGAATAGTGCCCAGAGATGCGAGCCAAGTGACCCCGAGAATTAAATCGACAGCACCCAAGGGAAAAGCGAAGCAATCCACGGTCATTGTAAGAGGCCCCAAATGAATTGGAAGTTTGGAAAATTTACCGGAGGATTCAGACTGGTGTCCGTCGCCCAAGCGAACACCAAAACGGGATGTGGCCTCTAAAGGTTGTTTGAGCTTGGTTGCCAAGTCAGATGAGATAAAATTATGACTTGCCCTGCTGTCAATCATAATAACCACATCATTGTGTTCTACCCGGCCGCGAAATTTCATTGTTTGGGGGCGGTCGATACCTCCAATGGAAGAGAGGGGCAGGTCCAACACGTGTAATGGGGCATCATCCGTGGTATATACCCCAGGTGGGTCGTCGGTGTTAGTGTCCTCATCTTCTGCTGCGATTAAAGTCCACAATGATTTATTTGGACAAACATGCATGGGGCTGTAGGGTTGTTTGCATCGGAAACAAAGTCCTTTCGCACGCAAGTCCTGGTATTCCTGGTGAGAATAACGTCGAATACCCTTTTGAACAATTGAAGGAGCCGAATCTCGCTGAAAAGATATACCGGCACCTGGAGGTTGAGAAGGTGGCATAAGAATATTTCCCTTCGTGGTTTTATGGAAATTGTTGGGCATAGGAGTGGCGTGGTTTGTCTGATGATGATGTGTGCTTGGACTAGACAAGTTTGCATTGGCGGACGTTGGGCTTAGAGTCCAACCCAAACCGAAACCCGTGCTCCACCTCGTCACTCCTGCAGATTGAATATTATGTTTGTCTTGGTGCAGGAAATCGAGTTCACGAGCAATGGAGCGTGCAACCCGCATTGCTGTCCGTAAATCAGTAGCATCGTTTGGGCAAAAACGAACACGGATCTCTTCCTTGAGCCCATTCAGAAACATCCCTAACTGGATATGAGAGGGTATCCCAGAGATATGGACAGCCCGAACATGAAACTCATTGCAATATTCATCCATCGAACCAACTTGACGAAGAGCAGCTAACAACTCAATTGGTGGGGCAGACAAATCGCCACCAAATTGCTCCATTAGTTCAGATTTGAGTTGCGACCATGTCAGCATGGGATGTTGTTGTTGTAGCCATCTCATCCAATGAAGGGCAGGCCCTTCCATGCTAATAATAGCAGTGGGAACTCGTAACTCGTCTCGCGTGTTGTGGATGGTAAAATATTGTTCAGCCCTAGACAACCAGCCAAGTGGGTCAGTTCCATCAAAATATGGGATCTCAGTTCGTTTGGTACCGAGGTGGACATCTTGTGGGGCGCGTGTTTTAGGAATGCTGATGTGATCGACTTGGGAGGTGTCGCTCCCTTCGCTGCTGTTATGCTTGACTGACAAAAATTGGTTGACCAACTCCGTAAGTTTGGAGATGGCCTCCTCGACTTTATTGAGGCGTTGCTCGTGCACTTCCTGACCCTTCTCCGTGGCTTCGACTCGAGAGTCCATGCGTGTCATTCGTAGTGGCAGGTCGGACCAATTGTTAGGAGTAAAGGATCAGAGAATTAGAGATTAAAAGAAAAATGGATGAATAGACAAATTTATTATGAAAGAAGAAACATCAGAAGTGTAAAACTTCCCAGCAAGATAACTTGCCCAATAGCTTAGCTATTAAGATTATTTCTTCCTGCCCTCATTCTCACTTCCTCACTCCCTTTAATAAGACTATTACTATTATCTATATAAAGTAACAGGATATTAAATATAAGGTAAGATAACTAGTTGATAGCTTTCCATTCTCTCCAGGAATCAATCTAAATCCCCTTATTCATGCCTCCCATATTGCATTACTGATTTTATTCCCATATCTTATTTATTCCTTTCCAGCTTTCCCTTTCCTTGAGTAAACAATCCATTGTTTTCCAACCTTATTTTTGGCATCTCTATCAGTTCATGAAAAACTCGAGCAATGAATTTTGATCACGTTGAATCGAGTATTTGACATGAAAAACTCTAAGACTAAAAGTGACTAAGTGTTCACTTTAGATGGGTAGAGTAGTGTCATGAAAATAATCTAAGTATAAAGCTATATCCACAATGAAGTTCAAGTTTATAAATTTGGACAAAAGGCGTGGAAGAAGCTAATGACTTAGAAATTTTCTAAAAGATATTTCTAGGTGGAATAAATTGTGCTCATGGTGATAATTATTTAACAATAAAAAAATTAAAAGAGTACAAAGTAGTTTGTACAATAGTAAGTCTAGATATAGACGTCAGATACTTAATTTTATAAGAAAATTATCTCGTGTGGGGGTTATATCGATTGATTATGTGAAGTTAAAGATTAACCTAACGGATTCGTTTATATATAAAGCATGAAACGAGATAAATTGTACAAACTGGTTTGAGGAATGAGCTTAATAAAAATCCACAACAAACGAACGGTCTTAGCGGTAACCCAACCATGAGAATAAGAGATCCCGAAACCTTGGTTCAATGGGAAAACTAAGTTTTGACAACTCAGTGAAACACTTGAAAAATTTATGCTCATTTCTAGAACCGTCAAGTGTTAAAAAATCTGCCTAAGTGGTGAGGTTAAGTCAAGGACTTTTAATGATTCTTATACCTATAGGTGGAGTAAGGCAGGATACTCTTTATGGGATAATCACCTTTGTAAGTGAGAAGTAAATAGGTCGCTTCAATCGAACGCTTACTAAACTGATATATGGTCCAAGGCCGAAATGTACACAACGTGAGAACAAGAAATTGTTAGAGTTGTTATTGTGTGAGTACTATTGTCTTGGTGAACACAAACAACCGGTAAGTTCAAAGCATCGCGCTACTAACTGGCTAGTGTATCCGATAGTATTTCACAAGGAAGATTCAAAGCCACAAGCTATCTATCCTGATGCAATGATGGTTCGCCGGAACTCTCAAGTATTGCATACATGCATTAATTTCATTCATGTGGGGGATTGTAAGAAAAAATTGGTTTTGTACCGATTTAACGCTTCTATTTTTCGTAAGTAGAAGACTTAGAAAATTCTCAAAACCTTTTTAAGGTGAATGAGAAATTAATTCTAAGTGTTATATTTTAATTAATTGAGTTTAAATAACTCAAAAGGTTGTAGGGTTCACAAATATTATATTTTAATAAATGTTTGGACAAACTAAACGAGCCATAAATATGCATTATGTATGCTAGAATTGCAGAGGGGCTCGTTGGGGACAAGTATGAAAAAAACGAAACTCGATATCGAGTCTGTATGAGCTTGTACGAGTCCGCGGCGAACGGGCGCGCAACTGGCTGTGGAAATCAAAGGGTCACAACCCTTGGTGACCATAAGGTATCTTTTGGCCACTAGATGCATCCGCTCTCGTTCAGACACGTCCCAAAAGGTGTCTTTTGACACTTAAACCTCTTGGAGGTGTTTCCCTACATCTATAAATACCCACTAACATGAAATCATTCATAACATCAAAATTAGAGAGCTCTTGCATTATTTTCAAAGATCATATAGCATATTGTGGTCTATGATTTTTCCATTGAGTCTTGAGAGTTCCAAACAATAGTAGTGTTCGCCGAAGGCTTGTATATTTGAAGTACCGCTATATACAAGTCGAAAGTCGTTGTATCTTGGAGGCGTTTGCCGTTAAACCGTGGGTATTTTAAGGGGCAATTTCGTCTTAAGGAGAACGTAACTATTACGTGCCTCGACTTTGATTTTTGTTCGTTTTCTTCATTCTCCTTAAGCCTTCTTTTTTATATTCACAAACCACACAAACTACATATTCCATAATTTTTTAGTCCTCTTTTCTCTCCTCCTTCCATTTCTTAAACTCAGTCTCTCTCTTACATAAATTTTGTCCCCATTTATAAGAGTTCATACTACCTCCTATTCTTTTTAAATGTCATTTTGGCTTTATCAACTATTAACTAAATAAATGTCGTTTTAGGTCTTTTGTACATGTTTTTCCCATTATTACTCTCATTGAATCAATAAATACACTACGTCTTTCCATATTCACTCTTCATTTTTTTCTCAAAACATTCATCTCTATCTTCATTAAATAGGGTTTTTATTGACAACAAAAATATTCTTAATTATTGTGCAACTTCTCAAAACGACATTTATTTTGAATAGGAGGGAGTATAAGATAAACTACAAATAAGATATTTGTCGATATATAAAAAAAAAATAAAAAATATTAAGAGTAGAAAATAAACTTATAAAATAAAAAATACTATATTCCTCAAATAAACTATCAATAATAAAATATATTAGAAAATTATTTAAGTCCCAAATAAACTATCAATAATCCACAATATTATATCAAATAAACTATCAATAATAAAATAAATTAGAAATTATTTTTAAGTCCCAAATAAACTATCAATAATCCACAATATTATATCAAATAAAATATCAGTCATAAAATAAATTAGATTATTTTTAAGCCCCAAATAAATTATCAATAGCACAACTTAATAATCCAATCAATATCTAAATGCTTTCTTCAATCTCATCAACGTCCAATTTCATCCAAATAGAGAGCGCATACAAAAAATAAACTACTGATAAACTACTGATAAAGTGATAAGAACTTATTAGAGGAATTTGAACAGTAAAGTGTATAGAACACAAAGAGAAAACCAAACGGTTGTATTATCTGAGGAAGATGAAGTGAAAAGTGTTTGGGATATTAGGGTTTCTGCCCTTATATATAACTATGCTAAACATAAAGTGTTAAATAGCAAGTAACACTTTTACAATGCAGAAATAACTAAAAGTGTAGTACAACAATGAAAGCTCTATGTACAACTATTCTATTACCCCCCTCAAGTGGAGCATGGATATTAGGCATGCTCAACTTGGAGAGGAGAGATTTGAACAGAGGGCCTGGAAGAGCTTTTGTTACGAAGTCTGCTAGTTGGGATTTGGTGGGAATGTGCTTAAGTTGGATGAGCCTTTGAGCTATCTTCTCTCTTATTAAGTGGCAATCCAGCTCGATGTGCTTTGTTCTTTCATGGAAAACAGGATTAGAGGCCATAGCAATAGCTGAACTACTATCTGTAAAAAGGCGAACAGGTGTAGTAAGTGACAACTGTAATTCAGAGCAAAGAGAAGATAGCCATTGTATTTCACATGATGTGATGCTAGGGCTCTATATTCAGCCTCTGCAGATGATCTACTTATGGTTGGTTGTTTCTTTGATTTCCAAGATATAAGTGAGTCACCAAGAAATATCAAATATCCAGTCACACTTTTTCTAGTATCAATGCAAGAAGCCCAGTCACTGTCACAATATGCTGTGAGCTGTAATTTAGAAGATTTAGGAAAGAGTATACCTTGTCCAATAGTGCCCTTGACATACCTTAACACTCTCTATGCTGAGTGAAGATGTTGTGCAGTAGGTTGTGACATATATTGGCTTAAAGATTGAACAGAGTATGCTATGTCTGGCCTGCTGATAGTAAGATATAATAATCTACCTACAAGTCTTCTGAATTCAGATGGATTATCAAGAGCATGTGAATTATCATTCTTACTTAATTTCAGAGATGAATCCATAGGAGTTAATGCAGGTTTGCAAGCAAGAAGACCTGTGTCAGTTAAGATGTCTAGAGCATATTTTCTTTGACACATATGAATGCCTTGTTCAGAATGAGCAAATTCAAGTCCTAGAATATACTTGAGTTTGCCTAAATCTTTGATAGTAAAGCAATCATCTAAATGTTTCTTTATGGCAGTGATATGATGCATGTTGTTACTAGTCAAAATGATATCATCAACATAGACAAGTAAGATGGTAACAGAAACTGAATCATTCATATAGAAAAGGGAACAATCTGCAATTGACTGAGTAAAACCATAAGACAACAAACATGATGTTAACTTTTGAAACCACTGTCTTGAGGCTTGTTTCAAGCCATAAAGACTTTTTGTCAATTTGCAAACTTTTGTCTCAGATTCAGAACAGTAGCCAGGGGGGGAGTCATGTAAACTTCTTCATTTAGATCACCATGCAAGAATGCATTATTAACATCTAGTTGATGGATGTGCCAATTTTTGAGAGATGCTAATGCAACAAGAAACCTAACAGTAGTGATCTTAGCTACTGGAGAAAATGTGTCAAAAAAAATATATGCCTTCTTCTTGTGTGTATCCTTTTGCAACTAACCTGGCTTTATATCTTTCAATAGAGCCATCAGATTTGTATTTTATTTTGAAAACCCATTTGCAACCTATGCAATGTTTGCCTTTTGGTAAATCAGTAAGAACCCAAGTTTTAGTTTGTTCTAAAGCATGTAATTCCTTATTCATGGCTTCTTGCCATAAAGGATCTTTGACAGCTTGTTTGAAAGTTTTGGGTTCAGTTTGAGAAGAAATCATGGCAGTAAAACATGTATGGGATGTAGACAATCTGTTGGTAGAAAGATAGTCTGAAATAGGGTAAGGTGATGTACCAGGAATGTCTGAAGTAGCATTTGAACAAGAAGAGTTTGGCTGAGGGTGAATGGAATGTTTATAAACACTGAGATATGCAGGGATTTTAGTAGGTCTATTGGATCTTCTCCTGATTGGTGATGATGAAGGAGATTGGGTTTCAGATGGAACAATTTGAGTAGAAATTTGAGTAGGAATAGGTGATGGAATAATTTGAGTAGGAATAGGTGATGGAGATTGGTTGTGTGAGTTGGAGGGATGTGATTGAGGGGAATTTATATCAGGTGACTGAGTGATAGGAGGTTGAGTATATGACTGGTCAAATATAAATTGAGAATCAGGTGCTGGAAAAAGAGAATCAGAAGTCTCAGAAGGTGAATGATTAGCAAAGGGGAACACTGATTCATAAAAAATGACATTCCTGGAAATTAATGTTTTCTTGGTATCCAGGTTGTAAAGGATATAGCCTTTACAACCTAGAGGATACCCAAGAAATATACACTTAGAGGCTCTGGAATCAAATTTGGTTCTGTTGGCCAACAAGGTTGAACAATAACAAAGACAGCCAATGACTTTCATGTGATCATAAGAAGCAGGTTTATTGAAAAGCATTTCAAAAGGAGATTTATCATTTAAAACAGGTGTGGGAATTCTGTTGATGATATGAGCAGCAGCAAGAACACAATCAATCCAGAAATGTAAAGGCAAATGAGCATGAAAAAGTAAAGCTCTAGCTACTTGCAACAAATGTTGATGTTTCCTTTCAACTCTTGCATTTTGTTGTGGTGTTTCAACACATGATGTTTGATGAATAATGCCATGATCAGTATAAAATTGTTTAAGAAAGAATTCAGAACCATTATCAGTTCTGATGATTTGTATTTTCTTGTCAAACTGTGTTAACACCAGATTATAGAAATGATGCATATGAGTTTTGATGTCTGATTTTAAAATAGTTGGATAAATCCAGGTTACTCTACTGTAGTCATCTACAATAGTTAGGAAGTATTTATGACCAGAATGAGCAACAGTTGAAAAGGGACCCCATAGATCACAATGAATTAGTTGAAAAGGAGTAGTAGCAGAAGAGGAACTTTCAGTAAAGGGTAACCTTTTCTGTCTGGAAAAGTGACATACATCACAAGGAGTTATAACTCTGTTTTTGAAAGAAGAAATAGGTAATGTATGAAGTTTAGAGTATGATAAATGGCCTAATCTGTAGTGTCAGATGGAATTGTCATGTGTGTGATTATGAACAGGTGATGGATTTACATGTGAAGGGGAGTTAACATTGACAGATGAGCATACAGGTAAAGCAGATACATTGGTGTTCATCTGAGATTGTAAAGTATTGAAACTATTTAATCTGAGATGATATAAGCCATCTTTAAGATCAGCAAAACCAATCACTGTCTGGTTTGACAGATCCTGTAAAATGCAAGATGAAGACAGGAATTTGACAATGCAATTGTTTGTGGCTGTTAACTTAGAAACTGAATTTAGATTAAATGAGAATGATGGAACAAACAATGCATCATGTAATATTAATGAATCAGCAAGTTGTACATGACCAACATGAGATGCAGTAGTGTGGTTGCCATTTGGAAGATTAATTTTAATG
This sequence comes from Striga hermonthica, assembly GCA_902706635.1. Classification (NCBI taxonomy): domain Eukaryota; kingdom Viridiplantae; phylum Streptophyta; class Magnoliopsida; order Lamiales; family Orobanchaceae; genus Striga; species Striga hermonthica. Next base: position 10,993,187 of record CACSLK010034108.1, on the reverse strand, counting down.
GAGGTGGATATGGCAGGTGAAGAATAGAAATCAGTAGTGCAAAGCATGTGGTCAGTAGCTCCAGTATCAAGTATCCATGTATTTTTAGACAAATGTCTAGTAGCCATGCATAACAAGGGATTAGATATACCTGAGGGCTCAGCAAAAGCAGTTGCAACAACAGGTGAGCTGGACTTATTAGATGCCAGGTCCTGTGACTTTTTAAATGCTAAGAATTCATGAAACAAACGATCAGTCATGGAAGAATCATCAGTGACAGTATCAGAGTTAGCAGTTTTTGTCTCAGAAGTAGCAATGTTGGCAGAGTATTTATTTGAAGGTTTGGGGCCTCTGGATATGTTCCAATGGGAGGGATAACCAACAATTTTGTAGCATTTGTCAACAGTATGACCGAGAAGACCACAGTGGGTACATTTTGGGCGAGGTTTATCATTTGATTGGTTGGATTTTGGTGGTTTGTTGTAGGAAGGTTTCTGTGGATATTGGTAGTTTGTTTTGGCTAGCATAGCAAGGGGTTCAGAAGGTTTGATTGTATTGGATAGTGTGCGTTGGCTTTCTTCTTGCAGGAGCAATGAATAGATGTGTGCAAGTGGTGGCAAGGGATTAGATAATAGAAAATAGCTTCGAAGGGAAGAATAAGAGTCATTCAGTCCTATTAGGAACTTCATTACAGAATCATGATTTTGAGCAGTAGCCATTGCCTCAAAGATATTGCAGGTACAATTATTGAAAGCACCACATATGCATTTGAAAATAGGGCGATAGGTAACATATTCATCCCATAGAGTTTTGAAATTGTTGTAATACTGAGTCACAGAGGTTGTACCCTGATCTATAGTACTTAGGGATTTCTCAAGATGAAAAACCCTAGGTCCGCTAGATAGGGCATAACGAGATTTCAACTCAATCCAGACATCTTGTGCATTTGTGAAAAACAATAAGGACTGTCTGATATCCTTATTGACAGAATTTAAGATCCAAGATAGCACAAGATTATTAGATCTCACCCAGGCTAAAGACAGGCTAGGGTTTTGAGTTGAAGTCTGAGGAAGTAGTGTACCGTCGATGAAGCCGAGCTTGTTCTTGACACTGAGGGCCATGGACACGGCTCGCGACCAGGACACGTAGTTATCGCCGTTGAAGAGCTCCGCGACGATGAGAGCGCCGGGATTGTCACTTGGATGCAGATAGTACGGCGATGTAGGATCTTCGCTTGGATTTGTGAGCGTCGTCATCAGCAAAACAATATCAGAGACAGATCGAGAGAAATCGATCGATATGCAGATCAATCAAACAAAAAATATCGGAGACAGATCGAAAAAAAAAAAATCGATCGATAATAAAAAAAAAAGTGAATCGTTGAGAGGGAGATTCAAAACGATGAGAATGCAGCGGATTTGAACAGGAATCGATCGGCGAATGATACCATATTAGAGGAATTTGAACAGTAAAGTGTATAGAACACAAAGAGAAAACAAAACGATTGTATTATCTGAGGAAGATGAAGTGAAAAGTGTTTGGGATATTAGGGTTTCTGCCCTTATATACTACTATGCTAAACATAAAGTGTTAAATAGCAAGTAACACTTTTACAATGCAGAAATAACTAAAAGTGTAGTACAACAATGAAAGCTCTATGTACAACTAT
>CACSLK010034108.1:10977324-10990690 GCA_902706635.1 Striga hermonthica | reverse complement strand
TTCAATACTAACAATTACTCAATCATGCATTCAACTTTAAAAAGCTGCAAGTGGTAATGAAGTATGAGAGGTGCGGGGTGGAATATGCACAAGCACAGCATAGCAGGTTAACAGCAACTTCCCTCCACCATTCACTAACTATTACTAGAAGTTATAAGGTAATATACTCAGGTATGTTAAAGCACCACAAAAACAGCTAGGTCATTCCCTCGATTCAGTTGCTTCCGCTCCCCCCACCACCTCCACGGTTAGGGCAAACTGGCCTGTGGGCCTTACATTTTTTTTCAGTAACAAAGTAAGCACCACAAGTAGGGCATCGATTGTTATGCTTATAGATCTCAGGATGCTTCTTCTCATAGTGATAGGAGAGTGACCCAGCAGACTTGCAGCAAAAGTCGCAGTCAAGACATTTGAATGGATTGTCATCAGGTCCACCCTTAGCATACCCTCGAACTACATGAAATAGAACACACAGAGTTTATAAATCAAAACCTAAAACCCGCTAAATAGAATAAAACGCACAATTTATGTTCTGAAAGCAAGGATTAAAAGGCCCATATTCGGACAGAAAAGAGAAGAGAATACGAAAAAAGTAGCCAAAATGAAAAAGAAGGAAAGAGACACCAAAAGTGATTAACCAGGAGCGCGGCTCCAATGTAATGTATAGGTTTACAGGTGAACTAAAGAGACTTAACTCTGAGGAATCCTAACAAAGAAAAAGTCATTTTAAACAACAAACCAAATTGAGAGAAGATTGGGCACACAGGGCCAGCAACTTGGGTTTGAGCAGCTTTGGCTTGAGCAGGAGGAGCTTGGCCATATTTCAGAACACGGGCTACAAATAATTGAAGAATTGCCATAGAACACAGTTATACATTTTAGATATACACATGTATTCAAATAAATTATTCAACTGCATGTCAAATGGAGTACAACATCCAGCCTCTGACCAAACCTAACTTAACTGGAAGTTCAAAACATGCTTCGATTTCATACTCAAAGTATTTTCAATTTTCATGTCAATATATTTCCAATTAGATTTTATAACTCAAAGAGAACTGTACAACCAGGAGGCTAAAAAGCCCCATACACCCCAACAAAGGAGACCGGAGAGGCACCAACTGTAGTGCTCTAAACAAAAGGCCTAGTGGGATTAACCATCAAGCAACCGACAGAGGCAAAGCAACTGTGACCGGCGCTTGGTGATCAATTCCCAGCCAAAATACAAAAGGGCATGACCACACTGATCAGAGACCCTAGCCATAACCACTGAAAGGAACCAACAAACCGAGAGAGCACAACTGCAACCTTACACTAAGCAAATCGCTCCCCAGGCGAGCTTCCTCAGAGAACTCGCAAAGCTTCTGTGTGAAGCCAAACAGGGAATTTAAGAGGGAAGGAAGTTTTGTGAAAGAAATTTAATAATGAATTGGGCCGACAATCTGGCCCATTGAATTAATATCTTGGTAGCCCAATTACTTTGTAAAATGACTACCCAAAATTGTAATGGCCCAATAAAACACGAAAACAAATTGTGCGGTCCAAAAAAAGTCAAAAAAATGGACAACTGGGATTGGATTTGAGGGAGTATATATGGTGAAAAAAAATGGGTGTCTAGGGTGTGTTTGTTTATAAATATACTTAATTTACACTCGAAATCTAATTTAACTTTAATTTAATCGAAATAATTCAGTCTTTTAAAGCGACACTATAATAAAATTATGAAAGCGTAGAAAAATAAACTATTTTTGGGAGGTAGAATCATAAATAAATATTATTGTTGTTGTTATTATTGTTGTTATTATTATTATTATTATTATTATTATTATTATTATTATTATCATCATCATCATAACTTGCACCTATTTATAAAGAATTCTACTCAATTGGTGTGGGTAGTACTAGGACTGAGCAAGTGTATTGGAGATTACCGAACCGTACCAAAAACTTAACATAATTTACCCCGAACTGAAAAATATCCGTTGACCGTTTGGCTATCTTCGAACCGAACCATACCGAATTTTTTTAGGTACGGTTCTGGAGATTCATAAAATATCCGTACCGAGAACCGAACCGAATCGAAAATAACCGTACCGAACTGAGGAACCGAACAAGCCGATTCCAATTCATAAAATCTATCAACATCAACATCAACATCAACATACCCAGTATATTCCCAAACAGGTTCGGGTCTGGGGGGTCAGTTGTATGCAAACCTTACCCTTGTAATTATACAAGGAGGTTGTTTCCATAGCGACCCGAGGTGCGTTGCGTCGTTTGATATATTTTTTCTAGAAACTTCACTAATAGAAGAAGCACTAGAATTTAATTGAGCCATTTTGATATAGTCCAATATTTGCACTATGCCAAAAGAATTGTCAACATTGACTCTTCCAGCTCCATTTGCAATGGACTCCCAATTCACAAAATCTATATATATATATATATATACACTATATTTTTTGAAATCTATACACATTATGTATATGTTCATAAATATATTGTTGATACACAATTTGGCCTCGATTAATAAAAAGACGACACGTGGATATGTATTAGATAAATATAAATATAGCAGGTTTTCCGAGCTGATTATTTAATATCAACCGAGTTCCGAAAAGTCCGGACCGTCCACGTTCGAGTCAAGCAGAATTAAATATCGTCAGCCCGACCTGAATATCAAGAAGATCCATCTCCAGTAGACACAATAATTGCCGATAAAGTATACGTCACTCAAAGCCGTCAAGTGTCACGATCGGACCCCACGATGTCATCTCACATGAATTACTAATGACCTCTTTTATCTATTTTTTAATGAGCCACTTGTAAAGTGCCATGTATATATAATGGTGAGAGGAGAGAGAAGAGGGATGGATACTATTCATCATCATCTCAACAAAAATCAAGAGAAAAGAGGATTACACCTTCACCTTCCAAAAATGACTTTGATCCTACACCGATTATTCACAGAATAGGGGTGTATATTTTAGTTGATCAAATCCGTTTATCAACAGTTTGGCGCTAGAAGGAGGGCTCCGTAATTTACTCGGAGTTAATTTTTGCCGGAAATTGGCCACATCTCTGCCGGAAAAAAGACATCTCCAAGTTTTGCAAGAATGTTAACTATTTATGCTATTTTCTTTGCATTACATTATGGGATCTCATTTCTTACATATGTTCATGATAGATCTCAACCCCCAGTTTTTCGAGTTACCTTCGTAAAAAGAAATAATAATAAAAAAAATCCCAGGTTCAAAATCCAGATCTAGATCGGATCCCCCTGTTTTTTTCTCTCAGATACAAGGTTTACAATACAAAGTTAATACTACAGCATGAGCTTTGGCATCCTTTGGCAGAAAAAAAAAAATGATAAAATACTAGTGTGATATGAGATTTACGGAAGAAGAGATTTAACCCCAATTCCCAAATGTCATTCTGTTGTTCATCACTTAGCCATAAAAGAAAAGAAAAATTTTCGGAACCTCAATTCTCCCTCTTCTGATTGATAAAGTCATTTGTGGAACTTTCGTTGCCGGAATCCGGCGTATGTGTACTGAACACTCCGCCGGAAATGTCTTCACCACCCAATCCACTATCGCCCCTCATGTCACTTCCACGCTGCTACTGCTCGATCAACCCAGTCTGCAGTTCGCCAACTCGGCTGCCTCCTACAGCCGACCGACCAACTGGGCCCCGAGTCACCGACCTTAATTACAACGAGGGTCTGAAGTGTCTCCGCTGGCCAACCTCGGACTTTAAACCGTCCGCATCGCAAGCCGGATCTGGGCACAATCTCAGCGGCGCGCTTGGGGCCGAATTAATCCCGATTTCGACTTCGGACATCGTGCATATCTCCCGACCTCTTCGACCTCAGTCAACGGGGTCGAACCCTTCAGATCTGGGTCTCCGACTTCACAATCGCCAAGGTCAACCTCGCCATCCGCCGACGAGATCCCAAACCACAACCGACCTCAAACTCGGCTAACATCATCACCGACTGACGAGCTCAACTCGTCGATTTGCAGCACATCAGGTCTTTCACTTCAGCAGGTGCCGACCTCCTCAAAGGCCGGCCAATTTCATTCACATACACCGACCACGGACTGAACGCAACTCCACAGACCGGGTCCGACCTTGACCTTTCCGATGTCAGACATCGACTAGTCGCCGGGGCTCAATTTTGCAATATCTGGTCTTCAAATCGGGAACCAATCTAACCATGGCCGACTTCACCGTCTGGCCAACCTCGAACGTCAAGCGGCCCGACCTCCGATCTCAGTCGACGGGTCTTAATCATACCTTTCACAATGTCATCTTCGCCGAGCTGAAACGGGACGGCAGATCCGACCTCGCTTCTTTCGCTCCGACCTCCGAAATAAACAGGCCGACCTCTGTAACATCGACCTTGGACTCCAACTATATGCATGCCACCGGAGCCTCTGGCATTTGTCACCTGCGAAATCGAGCTCCACCTCCAAGCCGGGATCCGAGCTGACTACCATCGCGGATATTGTGTTGAGGTCGAGAAATTCACAAAACGTTCAAAAAGGGTTTTCTTACTGGAAAAAATTGAAAAGAGGGAGGGTGAGTATAAGAGCATCTTTAGTGGTAGGTTTATAAACCCCACTTGCAGAGGTTTATCTATTAAAGAAGGAAGGTTTGAGGTTTACAATCTTAAACCAGGTTTACAAATTCAAACCAAAATTCCTACATGGCGTGTGTATCTAATCTCACCAAATCATGTGAGGAGTAATGGCCCCACATGTTGCTTTTGTCTCCCACCATTCTTCATTTATTATTATTATTATTTAGTAGTCTTCTTTAAAAATCCCTACACCCTTATTCAAGTTCCAAGTCAGTCCCTCTATATAATTTTTTTCATTTCACTACCTACTCATCTAATCAAGTTCCACTTAAATCCCTCCAATTAAAATAAATCATAAAGAAATAAAATTGTGACATCATCCCACTACTTACTACATCTTTTTATTACTTTATTATTTCTCTCTCCCTCTACTACATTATTATTGCTAGTAAACGAGGCCTTAATTTTTTATTATGTATATTTCTCTCTCTTTTCACATTTTTATTGTTTTCTTTTTTCATCTTTCACTATTTATCTCACCTAAAACTAATTTTTCTTAATTTCTTATTATTTTTATTTCTCTTTTCTTCCACACAATTATAGATATTAAGTTACAACAACATTGGTATTATCTTACTACATTAGAGCTATCATTTTGTAAACAAATATTTATAGTATATATTTATGTTCTTTCGCATAAATCAGTACTAAATGATAGTATATAAGTTTGGGGTTACTACAACACTGGTAGTGTCCTATTCCAGTATAGGTATCAGTTTTGTAAACTCATTAAAACTAAATAGTACGAATATAGTGCGATGCACGAGTAATAGATATTCATTAATATTTATATATATTAAAAATTCTCACTAAATAATATTTATAAATTAAAAAAATATGAAATCAATATTTAACATGCCCCCCTATATTAATTTATTTCAAATGTTATATGAAATTTAAACTATACTAAATTATATAATATGTCTATTTAAAATTAGTACAAAACTCGTACGGAGTACATAACTTATAATAATAATTTATATTATTTTATTTCAAAAGAAGTGTAATTTGAAAAAATTTATTCAAAAATCAATTTGAATACAATGTGGTTCCATAAAATAAATATTTTGGAAAAAAAATGTTATCTTATATTTAAAAATATGTGTGAATATTGAGTCTAATATTAAGTAATATAAATTTAGTTTTGTATAAACTATCTAAATAAAAAAACCTATATTTTACTAATCATTATTTCATATAAACCTATATTACATTGATTTTACGATTTTTAAGGTTTTGTTGTATGTTACTCAGTCGTTCAAATTTATCAACTAATTTCTAGAATTAAATTATAAATTTAAAATTTATTAAAAAATGTTTATTCAAAGATCTATCTAATTTTCAAAAGGAATATATATCAACTTGTTATCATCCGACTCGGCAAATCACCATTAAGAGGTTTTCAGCGTCCTACTAAGTGCTGCTAAATATTGAACCGACGTGATCCATAACCATACCGGTCCACATAATGAAACCAGTTCGAACTACCAAAGACCGAAGTGATCTATACCGACCGAGGTCTACTTGAACCGAGGTCATCACCTCCTTAAGTAGGTGACAAGGCGCCTACACGCTCCTCTCACACTCTACGAGGCTCGTCATCATTCGCATGGGCCCCACTGCTCCAGACCGCCCACCAAAAGCTACTTTATACGAAAAGTAGTACACGAATTTCAATGTATCCATCAAAAAGTTGCTATAAATAGCGACCCTATGACATTTGTACGGGGATCCCCGGATTGATAATACATGCAACGCGCAAAAGCCCATTACGGCTCTTCATTTCGGTTCATCTCAGACCGGGGCCACTTTTGAGTTATTTTGACATGCTTTACGTACAAAGTACCCTAAATCATCACCTAAATCACACATTAAATCGTTGTTAAAAATCGCACAACAACAGTTTGGCGCTAGAAGGAGGGCCCTCATAAGTGATTTGAGGTCAATCTCTGCTTTCTCAAATAACGACGCATAACAGCCGTAGCCACAATGTCTCACTCAGATCATCGTGGTCACACCTCACGAGACGGCCACAGTCGCAGCGCCGCACAGTCCGCCAGACGACAAGCCGTGGCTCCGCCTATGCCGGATTATACTGCCCTGTTTCAAAATCCAGAGTTTGCACGTGGTTTCGCCGCTCTAATGGCTCAAACGATCCCGGGAACATCAATGACTGCTCAGGGACACTCCATCATTCCTACGACTCCCGCAAACTAGCAGAATCCACCGACGCGACAAGACGGCGGAAGGACAACGTCACATGCTACGTCCCAGCCTCGTGATCGAATGTCGCAACCGCCCCCGGAACAAACTACGTGTCACAACGATGTTAGACGTAATCCTCTTACACTTCCTCATGAAGAAACTGCCGAAAGTCAGTCCGGTCATTCGCGGCGATCACCGCCTCACGCGCAACGCCGAAACCCCTCCAACCCGGCTCATACCGACCTTCGGCAGCATATAGAGCGGAACCGGGCTCGTCAAGAGTCATCCGAACTCGAGACACTACGACGAAGAATCGCCGAATTGGAGAGCCGGCAACGAGTACCCGAAGATCCACCTCGGCGTGCCTCAACTTCGGCGCAAGTGTGTTTGGAAGCTGATTCTCCCCTCACTCCAGAACATACCTCGGAACCTGTGCCTGGAAAAGTCAAAGTCCCTCAAATTGGACTATATGACGGAACCTCGGATCCTGACTCACACCTCGGTCACTACACCTCTTGGATGGATCTGCATGGAGCCTCAGACGCACTTCGGTGCCGTATGTTTTCGCTTACACTGGGGCCTCGGGCCCAAAAATGGTACCATTCTCTTCCTCCTCACTCTATTTGGAAATGGCAACAATTGAGGTCGGCTTTCCGATCTCATTTCATCGGGGCTCAAGTTTGCCTAATCCCAAAAGAATCTCTTGCGAATGTCACTCAAAAAGATGATGAAAGTGTCAAATATTATATCGCCCGACTTAATGACCGAGTTCAGAATATGGAACCTTGTCATCCTGAAACTCTGCTCGTCATGGCTATCGCTGGGTTAAAGCCGAACTCAATTTTTCGTTGGACATTATGTCAAAATAAGCCGAATACTTTTCAAGAGTTCCTCGCTCGAGCTCAGCAACACATCATAGCGGAAGAAGCCATGTCGCTCCCCGATTTTAACTTTAACCCTAAGTCTTCTAAGGCGGGGACCGACGAGAAAAAGAAGAATAAGTTCTTCGATAGGCAAAGCAAGACTCAATTCAGGGGACCTTCTCGAGGAGACCCCAATGATCCAGAAGTTCGAGCGGCCCGAAAACAATACGCTACCGACGTGAAATCCGGTTACCAAACCGTATATTCCGCAGGGGCAGCTACCATATATGAAGAAATCAAAGGGAAAGGCATTTTACCAGACCCCAAACCACTTCGGATGCCCGAGGAAAAATTGGACAAGTCCCGGTATTGCGATTATTATAAGTCACCCGGGCACAACACGGATGAGTGTTTGAGTTTGTTGGCCGCATTGTTACGTTTGATCGGTCATCCGCAACTCAGAAAGTTTTACCGAAATGCTGATCCCCAAAGGCGAGGTCCAGGACGTCAAATCGAACCCTTTGATGAAGACGATGAAGAAGACCGAGGTACCATGCCGAAGCGCATCCGACAAGGCGACAAAGAGGTATATATGTTCACCTCGGAAACATCCAATTCTGACACCGCTGGAACTTCCCGAGGACGCAAGCGAGACCGATCCCCTACTCCGATGCAACTTACTGTCCACCGAGTTAATACCAATAACTCCCGGAGTACGTTATCTCGTCGGCAGATTAAAGCTTATGCCCGACAAGCGCACAACTCCGGCAAACAGGTCTACACTACCGATCTGAGAGACATTCTCAACAATCAGAATTGTCCCATAACCTTTAGTATGGAGGATGCTAATCATTTCGCACACCCTCATTCTGACGCACTTGTTATCACCGTCCATATATGCGGGATTCCGGTTCATCGCGTCATGGTGGATACTGGGGCCTATTCGAGCATTTTGATGTTAAAAGCTTTTGACAAAATGGGCCTCGATCCCGCCGAAATCCGACCTTGCAATGATCAAATACAAGGGTTCAACGGGAGTATTTCAAAGCCCATCGGCGAGATCACTTTACCTATCCGATTCGACACTTCGGAGAACGCCACCAAACTCGTCATGGAAACTTTCAAGGTTATGGATATCAACAATGAGTATAACGCCATCATCGGCAGAACGGCATTGTATAAACTTCGGGCTGCAGTTTCTATCTTTCACTATGCATTAAAGTTCCCAACAACCCGAGGAGAGGGGACCCACTTCGGAGACCAAAGAGAAGCTCGAGAACTTGTTACGTTTATTCCATCCAACAGAATCCATTCCTTTTCGACGGGCAATAATGAAGATTCCCCACCACAGAACGCCTCGGACGATGCGAAGTCCGAGGAACCGAACCATAATGATATTACTTTCCCGACCTCGGACGCTTTAACCGAAGACCGAGGTCGCCGACCTGGAAAAGAGCCACTTCTTGAAGAAGACGAGTTGGACCCCAGAGCACTGTTTAAAGAAAAAAGTCGAACTGATCGAGCCGAACCTGGAGAAGACGTGGAATTGGTCTATATCGATGAACCAGTCTTCCACAAGTCATTGCGCATCGGAAGTCATCTTCAAGAACCACTTCGGTCAGAACTTATCTCGTTTCTCAAACAGAATTCTGATGTTTTTGCTTGGAATCACGAGGATATGAAGGGCATCGACCCCGGTGTCGCAAGCCACAAGCTAAACCTCGATCGGACCATCCGACCTGTTGTGCAAAAGAGAAGGAAATTGGGGCCGGATCGTCAGAAGGCCTTGGAAGAAGAAGTCAAAAAGCTCATCGACAACAAGTTCATCAAGGAAGCCAAGTACCCAACATGGGTCTCAAATCCCGTTCTTGTCAAAAAGAGCAATGGGCTGTGGAGGCTATGTATCGATTTTTCCGACCTGAACAAGGCGTGCCCGAAGGATAGCTGTCCACTTCCTCATATAGATTACATGGTTGATGCCACGTCGGGTCACGAACTGATGAGTTTTATGGACGCTTACTCGGATTACAATCAGATTCCTATGGATCCACAAGATTCCGAACACACCTCGTTCTACTCGGCCCGAGGTCTGTATTGTTATACTATGATGCCGTTCGGATTAAAGAACGCCGGGGCCACATATCAACGCCTCGTCAACAAAATGTTTGCTACACTGATCGGTCGCACCATGGAAGTTTATGTTGACGACATGCTCGTCAAGTCAGTGCGTGCTTCAAATCATATAACGCATCTTCAAGACATGTTCGCCATCCTCCGATCTTATTCCATGGTCTTAAATCCCAAAAAATGTACTTTTGGAGTCGAATCCGGAAAGTTTCTCGGCTACATGGTCAGCCAGCGCGGCATTGAAGCCAATCCGGCCAAGATTAAGGCCATTCAAGATCTAACTCCCCCAACCTCGGTCAAAGGTGTCCAGGCCCTTACCGGCCGACTTGCCGCTCTTAACCGGTTCATTTCCAAATCCACAGATCGTTGCAAACCTTTTTTCGAAGCAATCAAGAAAGGAAAGCGCTTTGAATGGACCGAAGAATGTCAGAAAGCTCTCGTTAGCATCAAAGAGACACTTGCTTCTCCGCCGACTTTACAAAAGCCAAAACCCGAGGAAATGCTGTTCTTATACCTCGGGGTCAGTGACTCTGCTATCAGTGCTGTTTTAATACGTGGAGACGGACTGTTGCAGTCGCCCATCTATTATGTCAGCAAAGCCTTGCATGATGCTGAGCTACGTTATCCTCCGATGGAAAAATTAGCGTTTGCGCTTGTCATCGCCGCCCGGAAACTACGACCTTACTTCCAAGAGCATTCTGTAACTGTCCGCACTTCATATCCACTTGGGCAAGTCTTGCACCGACCTGACACCTCGGGACGCATGGTTAAATGGGCAATTGAACTCGGGCAATTTGACATTCACTGCCAACCAAGGACCACGATCAAGGCACAAGCCTTATCCGACTTTATCGCCGAATTCACTCCGGCTATAGCCATTCACCATGATGACCAACCATGGGTTCTCTACATCGATGGTTCCTCGACAGCAAACCGAGCGGGCGCAGGGATAGTTTTAGTCGACCCTGAAAGCCGGTTATTTTGTCACTCGGTGAAGTTTCTTTTCCCGGCAATCAACAACGAAGCCGAATACAAAGCCTTGTTATCCGGATTGAATTTGGCTGAATCTATGAACGTGAGACACCTTAAAGTTTTCTCAGACTCTCAACTCCTTGTCAATCAAATTAATGGTGCATATGAAGTCAAAGAACCTCGGTTGACACCTTACCTTTCTTTAGCCAAACGAAAATTGTCAAAGTTCTCCGTTGAAGTTGAGCATATCCCTCGGACTCTCAATGTTCAAGCAGATGCCTTGTCTCGGTTAGCATCCAGCACCGGGATGGAAAGTGCGGAGTATGTCCAAATCGGTCAGCAAGAACAACCGTCTACTACACTTTCCGAGGTCGCAACTATTGATCCAGTGGCTCCCCAAAAACCGCCAACTTGGATGGATCCTATTATCCTTTATTTAGAAACTGGAGCCTTGCCCCCGGATCCAAAAGAAGCTCGAGCACTTCGATTCGAGCAGCTCGGTACACACTAGATAACGGGACCTTATTTAAGAGGGGATATTCCGTCCCACTTTTAAAGTGCGTAAGTGAATCAGAATCACGGTATATTCTCGAAGAAGTTCACGAAGGGATTTGCGGAAGCCACCCCGGCGCACAAGCATTATCCTATAAAATCCTGCGACAAGGCTATTATTGGCCGACCTTGAAAATCGACGCTGCCACATGGGTTCGAAAATGCCCGAAATGCCAAATATTCGCACCTAATGTTCATCAGTCCCCCGAAGAGCTCAAATCGATCTACAGTCCTTGGCCTTTCGCCAAATGGGGGATCGACCTCATAGGTCCCTTGCCAACCGGAAAAGGAGGCGTCCGATTTGCCATCATAGCTGTTGATTACTTCACTAAGTGGGCCGAGGCTGAGCCATTAGCCACGATAACCGAGCAAAAGGTTGTTGACTTCGTATGGAAATCTATCATCTGCCGCTTCGGAGTACCGAATTCCATCATCACCGACAACGGTCGACAATTTGAAGGCAAACGACTTGAATCTCTATGCGACGAATATAACATCAGACATTTCTTTTCATCACCCTATCACCCGCAATCCAACGGCCAAGTGGAAGCTGTAAACAAGCTCTTAAAGAATGGCCTCAAAGTCCGGCTTGACGCCGCCAAAGGAGCTTGGCCTGAAGAGTTGCCACATGTCCTATGGGCTTACCGAACTACAACTCGAACTTCTACCGGTGAAACCCTATTTTCCTTAACTTATGGCTCAGAAGCCGTGGTCCCAGTCGAGCTCGGAGAACCGACCTACCGAGTTCAACATTTCATCGAAGAGACCAACTCGGAAAACATAAAGGCTAATCTGGACTTGCTTGAAGAGCATCGTACCCGGGCCGAACTCCGAAATGCCGCGTACAAGCAAAGAAGTGAGAAATATATCAATTCCAAGCTCAGACCTCGTTCATTTCGAGTTGGAGACTTAGTACTCAAACGTATAATGGGGCCTGAACCCGGACCACTCAAGCCTAAGTGGGAGGGGCCTTACCAAATTACTGAAGTTTTGCCCCATGGAGCATATCGGATTGCTCATCCCGACGGGACACCTCATCAATATCCCTGGAATGCTGTGTTTTTGAAAAAGTTTTATCAGTGAAGGATCCGAAGTCGGATAGCCGACCTTTCTTTCGCACGGACCTTCTTTTGCCTCGGTGATTGTATAAAGTCACCCCTTTTGATGTACTGAAAAGCCTGTCGGCTTTCACTTTTGAAAATCCAAGCAATAGCTCGACATCTATGTAGACATTTTAAAGCTCGGTTCTACAAATATTTTATACCGATGTAAGCATTGCGACACTCGGTCTAGCTAATACCCCATAATATGTCCAAAAACGACATATATTTCGGATGGGGGTGATGCTCGTCAAACGCCACTTCAAAGAACATGATTTGGCGGGTCCCAAAAATTACGGAGTACCCAAACATATAAATCGGTTGGGGCCGTTCTCTAATCGAACTCTGACGAAGTTCGATGAACCTTCTTTTATTATTTTACGCACATCCCCAAAAATGTGTTAAGTTTCGCGAGTTATTTGAAAATTCGCGTATTAACTTGCGCTGGTGGCTGAAATTATCATAAACACTAAGCGATCAAAGTGGAGTTCGGAAATTGAAATTATTTTTACGAAAATGTACGACTCGGTTCATCTTATAAATAAATCCGAGTTGACGCCATTCATTTTATAATCCAAACCGAATTCAGAACACTTGGTCGAAAAGTTTCTGAGATCTGAACAGCAAACTTGAATCAAAACGAAAATTATGTAAACACTTCATATATATTCTGAAAAAGATGAGAAATCCCTTACATATTTCCTACTAAGGGAATCGGTTACCCGATATCCCCGATAGCATATCGCAAACTTCAAAATATTTCCTACTAAGGATGCCGACATGCCGACACACCGACTACATACTACAAATAAAACAAATGTTAATAAAGTGACAGGAAATGAACTTCAAGCCTTATCAGCCGACTTCTCCACACTGTCCCCGGTGCCACTGCCTTCTCCAAC
>CACSLK010034108.1:10965612-10976287 GCA_902706635.1 Striga hermonthica | reverse complement strand
TGGCATAGCTCAGCTTATCAACGCTGGATAAAGAAGAGACCCCCACCTCAGATTTGGGGTCCCAAACCATCAGCGGAACCCGAGCAGCGTTTCTGGCATTCTCTGGCATTTTGATTCTTGACGACATATGCGGTGACTTCACGGACAGAAAAGTAGTGAACCAATCCTCCACAACACCTTCGGGCACCTTAACATTGGCAGCCCGTTCTTCATCGATCGTTAAAAAAGACTTCTCGAACAAGGGAGATTCATCGTGACCCTTCTCACCAATTTTACGACCGGAGTCGTGTTTTTTCTTAGTTCTCTTCTCCGCACCAGAAGAAGTACCGACGTCAGACATCTTCATCAACTTCCTCTTCTTCTTCCTTTCCGGCTGCTCCGACTCCTTGGGCTTCGGAGAAGAGGGTGATTTCTCAGGTTCCTGCACTTCGGCCTGCACGACCTCGGTTGTGACCAACTCTGTCCCCGTCACAATCGGCTCAGGATCGGCTTGATTAACAGCCGCAACATTCTCAACTGCTGGTACCTCGGTAGCTGTCACCCCTGGCAAGGACTTCGGGCTTTCTGGAATAGCTGCCGAAGTCGCACTTGACCCCACGTCGACAGATTTCTTACCAGTATTTTTCTGGCCAGCAGTCTTCTTCACCAAGGCACGAACCAAATCCCTCCTCATGGCGTCGGTCAATCTCAGATCACGGCTCTTACCGAACTTGGAGTGAAGATCTCTGTTTGGATAACCCAAGAAGCCGAGGAGCGGATAGTATACTACATCAAAAACAATAAACAATCAACCATCCGCAATATAAATAAGTGCTTCATACTTATATACCGAAATTGCGGACAAAGAGATGACAACAGAGAAGTTCGCTCACCGGGATCGAACTTCAAATTAATAACCCCGGGAGATAATCCAGCAGCTTCGAGTTTGGAGTCCACGAGAAGCTTGCGATAATCTCGTTCTTCCTTTTTCACACTAGCAACTGCAATCAGCTTCCCACCGAATTCAGGACTTAACTTCAGTTCTGCCTGCTTCGTCTCTTTTTCTACAAAGGGCAAAAGTTCCGACCTGTTAGTACACAGAACAAAACAAAATCAGACAAGTACATCTGAAATGAAAAATAAAAACTCACTTGATCCGGTATGTATAACATTGGAATCGTCATTCCGTCAATCCGAGGTTCGTGAAAGAAGCTTTCGGACTGCCACTCTCCACCAACCCACAACCATTCCTCTTGAAATCCGTGAAGAGTCTCTGGAATGTCGGTAATGATCTCACCGACCTTCATGCCACGTTGCGGTTTGGCTCCTGCAAAGAAACAGCACGAAGATTCCGCAACGTGTCTTTTCGGACTCCTTTTAAACGCAAAGATGCTCCTCATCTCCTCGCACGACGGAAGCCCTTCACCTTTCTCATGTAGCAATACCATCAAGCCAATGATCTTTTTCCAACTGTTGGGAGTAATTTGACATAGTGGCAACCCCCAACTCCGAAGGTACTCCGTAATCAAATTCGGTAACGGGAACCTCAATCCCGACCGAAGGCTCTCCGCAAAAATACCCACACAACCCGGAGGAGGGCTTGTTATTCTCTCCCCGGGATAAGGAGCGAAAATCTTCACCGAGGGAGGGATCCTTACCTGCTCCCGCAACAAAACCACATCGGCGTCGGTTAAGATGCTGGGTTCGCCCTCAAAATCGACCATAGGATCAGACCATTTCCTAACTGGTCTTCTCCAATGGGGCACCGCGAGGTCGGTCGCGTTCCGTTCTACGACCACATCACCGTCCTCATCATTCAACTTAATATTCAAATGTCTCACCAACGACGGGTCCCACCGGTGGTATTCAAAGGCCAATTCCACCAGTTCCGAATCGTGGAAAACCTCCAACGGAACCGACTCAGTACTCGACGAACTTGCCACCGCCTTACCCTTATCCTTCGATGCCATCGCACAACAAAACACAATACAAAAGAAATAGAAGAAAAATCGAAGGAAAAGCTTACCGAAAAAATCGACAAACAGTCAGTGCACCAGAAACGACTATCGAGCTCAAAAGAACTTCCTCAACAAGATTACTGGATGCAAAAGTTTAAGATTGAAAACGCAAGTGAAGAAAACTCGATCGAATATCGCGAACCTCTATTTATAATTTTCGATTTCTGACCGTTGGGGATCTTAATTAGGGGCGCGTCTAACCGACGCGACCCCTAATTCCAACCGGCGCCATCTCTTCGTTTGATAAACGCCTACAAGTTACACGTGGCACCCTATTAAAGCCAACTGTTACCTCATTTAAGGTCATTACGGCGCAACCATTCATTCTGACATTAAATCGTTGACCGTTACGACTATTCACATTCTTCCTGTCGCGACTGTCTACAAGTTACTCGAATTTTATTAAAGTGTCTTCACCTCGGAATACAGTCTGCACTTCGGAACAAGAATCTCACTTCAGTTACCCCAGTTACGTCGGGAGACCAAAGATGACCTTCCGAAGACGATGAACACTCAACCAATGACTCTTTTACCGATTCGGAGCCTCAATGTTTGGCAATATCGATGACCATCACTCCGTATGCCCACCGATATTGGGGGCCTCTCTGTTATCATCCGACTCGGAAAATCACCATTAAGAGGTTTTCAGCGTCCTACTAAGTGCTGCTAAATATTGAACCGACGTGATCCATAACTATACTGGTCCACATAATGAAACCAGTTCGAACTACCAAAGACCGAAGTGATCTATACCGACCGAGGTCTACTTGAACCGAGGTCATCACCTCCTTAAGTAGGTGACAAAGCGCCTACACGCTCCTCTCACACTCTACGAGGCTCGTCATCATTCGCATGGGCCCCACTGCTCTAGACCGCCCACCAAAAGCTACTTTATACGAAAAGTAGTACACGAATTTCAATGTATCCATCAAGAAGTTGCTATAAATAGCGACCCTATGACATTTGTACGGGGATCCCCGAATTGATAATACATGCAACGCGCAAAAGCCCATCACGGCTCTTCACCTCGGTTCATCTCGGACTGGGGCCACTTTTGTGTTATTTTGACATGCTTTACGTACAAAGTACCCTAAATCATCACCTAAATCACACATTAAATCGTTGTTAAAAATCGCACAACAACACCAGTATCAGCCATCTCCATCCTCAGACGCTACAATCGCCCTCCTCCGCCGTCGAGCACGACGACTGCCATCTTCATCTTGCATAGAAGCACTGAAACCAACAGCCCTTCCGCCGTGACTTGCTGTCAATCCCGACGAGCTCAAAGAAGATCGAGTACGGCTCTAATCGATCGGCCGGAACCCTAATCGATCAAAAATGCCTGAAATCGCAGAACCGACACCACTCGCCGCCAGTCAAAAATCGAACTCGACATCTGACACTTCGACTTCCTCTTATCACACTCCGGTGGATGGACTCGCCGTCAGCATCCGGCGGCTGCTAAGAATGTGTCGGTGCCGTGAATTTCGACGGCTGCTAAGGCCAATAGTGAATTTCGATTCTGAATTTTGGATTTGAGAATATGAATTGCGGATCTGAGAATGTGAATTGTAGTTGAGTGATTAGTTGAGAATTTGACAATTCTTAGGGGCCCAATCACAATTTCGTAAATTCTAAAAACTTTCAATTTAGTTCATGTGGTCAGATTTTTAATTTTTCTAAACTTTGGTAATCATATTGTTAATTAATTGATTTGCATAAAACCACGTTTGGAAATGTACAAAAAAAAATACCCGCATCGCAAAGACTACAAATACTCGTTCAAATTTATATGATTCGATTCAATTATCTTATATTACTTTCAATTAAATCATTTAGGTTCGATGTCGGATTTATAATTTTATGTAAAAGTATTATTAATTTCAACAATATATATACATAAAATATAATAAAATATTAACAATACTAAATATATTTTTTTAATAATATAAACAAAATTTTATTTAGATATTTTATTTATTTCAGTTTAATTTTAATTTAGTTTGACACAAAAAGTTCGACAGTTTCATGTCGTACAATACCACCGAAACTGTGCACAATATGGTTAAGCATATTGCACCCTAATATCTGTCAGACTGCACAACAACGACTAAACTTGAAATTATGGATCAATCAATTATATTTCAATTCGATTAGTTGTTTTTGTTATTTAAAAAAAAAAACAAACAAACTTTTTTCTACCTCAAAAAATCAAAATAATATAAAGCATTAAATAAAAACACAAATTTTATCAAAATATCGACGCCAAACGATTAGCAATATTGTGTATATACCGACAATTTTTTTTCAAAAATATCAACGCCAACCGACTATACATTTAATATGATTTTTTAGACGAAAAAATATATTTTTAAGTTGTAAATAATATTTTATTTCAGTTGTTTTAGTTAATTCCATTAACAAACCGAATAAAAAAAATTAATTCGATTTAATGTTATTTCAGTTCTGAGAAAAAAAAGGTCGATGGATGCATAATGCACAATATCATCTAAAATATTGCACAATATGATTAGAGGAGTTGCACATTAATGACTGTCAGAATGCATTATTATTTAAAAAATCTATTAAAATATTATTTTTATCATATATATTACTATAATAAATGAAAACAT
The DNA here is from genome assembly GCA_902706635.1 of Striga hermonthica. Taxonomy (NCBI): domain Eukaryota; kingdom Viridiplantae; phylum Streptophyta; class Magnoliopsida; order Lamiales; family Orobanchaceae; genus Striga; species Striga hermonthica. The sequence goes on along the minus strand of CACSLK010034108.1, from coordinate 10,971,654 downwards.
TAAAAAGAAATATTGTATTAAATAATACGAAATTTTTTTTTTTATAAATATGTGATATACAAAATAATGTTAATTGAAATACAATCTATTAAAGTTTCTATAATTGAAATGCACATAAAAACACACTATCAATAGAGTGCACAACAATCTTATACAAAAATGCAAATTATAATATGTTGGAATGCACAATATTGATTTTAATATATTATATATTATTTTATATATTATATTTTTTCAATTAAAAAGTAATATAACATACTAAATATAAATATTAGAGTATTATAAATATTTTCATAATATAAATAGCAAATCGTTTTGATCAATGAGAGATACAGTTAGTCAATCGAACAATATGATTATTTGGTTCAGTATTAATTCGGTTCAGAACAAATCATTAAAAATGTATGCGGTTCAAGTGCACTACAGTGTTAGACGAGTTGCACATTATTGACTAACATATTGCACAATAGTTTTAATTATCTATTTTTTTAATTTTTAAACTTTGAATATTTTGATTATATGTTAACATTATTATTTAAACGGTCAAAACAACCACCGAAAGATAAACACTGCAAATTCTTTATTTTAATAAAATTACTATGTAATTTTTATTGTGCATTTTAACCCACAATATTGTGCATTTATGTGTATTATAATGTGCAATTCTTAATCTTTTAATAATTTACAATAATACCACACATATTAAAATAAAAACAAACTAAAAATTTTTAAATTGCATCAAAGCCCCTATGAATTGTTGAATTCTAAAAAATCAACCCCTAAAAATAAATAAATAAATAAATAATAAAGAAATCTCATCAACCCGTCCTGCGCCCGCCATCCTCCGTCCGCCGCCTGTCGCCCGCCGCCATCCGCCCTCTGTCCACGACACCTTCTGCCACCAAATCGACGATGTCAGCGTCTGAGACGGGGAGCTTGAAGCATCTCTTCTCCGTCAGCCGTCTCCTCTCCGTCACAGTCGCATCGCACCGCCTCCGTCCGCATCGCGTCGTGCTTCACCTCCATCCACCTAGTCGCCACCGTCCGATGCCGCGTAGCCTTTTTCAGGCGCCTCGCCGCATCACCTTCGACTGCCAACTCCTCCGTCAGATGCCACATCGTCTTCCTTCGTCCACCGCCGCTGTGTCACTGCACGTCCGACCACCATCGCGTAAGCTCGTCTCGGACCGCCACTATCGTCACCTCCATCTACCGTCGTGACGCATTGCCGGCATCCGTTATCTCATAGACCAGTTAACAGAAGAAGAATGTGGTGGTGTTGCGGCTGTGATTGTGGCGGCGATAGGTGGTCCGACCAGTGCGTGAAATGTGTGTGTGTGTGTGTGTTGGATCTGAAGTGTGTGTGTGTGTGTGTGTCTGCGAGATCTGAAATGTGTGTGTTTGGTTGGGGGAGGGTGAGTGGGTGGGTGAAAAATGTGGGTGACAGGTTGGTATAGGAGAATAGGATTAATGTTATAAGTGGTGGGTCCCACATGTTGGTGTATTTATGTCAAATGTCTAAGTTGCCCTTAATTTTTGGTTAAATCTATTATTTGGCCATGATATATTTATTTATTTACCATGTTGTCATTAATGATTGACCATTATTTGTTAAAGTTTGACTTGATCTTAATCATTGATGTGATATATTCAATGGTCCAGATTCATTCTCATTTCTTTAATTGTGCTCATTTCTCATTTGAGCGCACTTCTATATATATATATATATATATATATATATATATGCGCACACAGTTGTGAATTTGACAAAATAAGGGATAAGAGCATCTTTAACAATAACTCACCATAAACCTCCTTTTACACTTCTCAATATGCCACATCATCTAAAACCACATTCTTACTCCTACACACAAAACCTCCAATAACAATAAAACTCATAAACCTATTCTTTATGGGTCCCACATGTTTTCTATTTTCTTTTAATTAATATTGTTTTTAATTTTTACTTATATTTAAAATTATATCTCCAATTTATATTTTTATTCAATTTTAAATGTGTCATATATGTATCATAAATACACATAAAAATAATATAATTATATATAGAGTTTTTTCAAAATAGAACGAACGCCAACAAATATATCTCAAACAAGATAGAAAAAGTGTTCTTTAAATTATTTTTATTTGTCTTATTATTTATTATAAAATATCTAGAAAAATATAATATCATTGTAAATAATATCACACTATTGATTAAAATTATAGTATACTACTACATGATGATTAGGGCTGGTATCGGTTCGGTTACCGAACCGATATTTTCGGTAACCATAAAATGGAAACCGAAACCGAACTGACTCTTAGTCGGTAACCGAGTCTTCGGTTACCGATAACTCGGTTCGGTTTCAGTTTTAAACCAAAAAAACCAAAAAAATTTTAAAAAATAGTCCATGGTTGTGAAACGGGACTGGACCGGCCATTTGAACGGGTTCAACCGAGAACCGATTCAAAAACCGGTGTGGTTTGTGGTAGTGAACCAAGAACCGTTAAAATCAACTTAAAATAGGTAAAACCGAAAAACCAATCCGTTAAAAATACGGTTATGATTTAAGAATTCGGATTACCAAGGTAAATTAAAAGTAAAAGTGACCTCTTCATTTTATAGCCACACTCTACTTTCATTTTGGTTTCTCAAACCAATGTGGGACTTAATATGTGAACTTAAAGGTCCCCAACATTTTATTGTCTCTATTTTCCTTTATTATAGCTTTCTCAACCAATGTGGGACTAAACCCCTTCATTTGCCTCTATTACTATAATAATTTATATAATAAAATTTAGAATATAAAAAATTTGTTAATTAAATATTAGGTTATTTTAAAACATTCAAATACTTAATAACTTATATACGTTCATTATATGTAAATATATATTTTTTATTTAAGTATGTATTTTTTATTTGACTAACAAAAATTTTAAAAAATATATATATAAAAGTGGGATATGCATTTTCTTTTATTCTATAAAAACCCACAACATATCAATTTTTTTTTTTAATCTATCAATATATGGACGGATAAGACAAAGATTTTTGGTTTGGCTAAGACAATATTGAATAAATATGATTAATAAATTGTTATGATCATCTTTAATAACATTACTAATAGTTATACTTATATACTATATTTTGACAAAATTGTAATTAATTAGCTTCATTGTTGCACAATGTATGAGCATGGACTAAAATGTGCCAATTTGTCATTTATCCCACATTGGTTGAGAAAACCAAAATGAAGGGACAAATGGTCTATAAAATGTTGGGATTTAGTCCCACATCGGTTGAAAAAGTTATAATGAAGGTAAATAGACGCTATAAAATATTGGAGACCTTTAGTTTTACCTATTAAGTCCCACATTGATTTGAGAAAACCAAAATGAAGGTAGAGGGTGGCTATAAAATGATAAGGTCACTTTTCTTATAATTTGACTTGGCCATCCTAAGTCCAAAATTAAAATCGTTTTTTTAAACGGTTTTTTAGTATTATTGGTTTTAAGCCGGTTTGAACTTGTTCTTGTCGGTTCCCAGTTGAATTTGTTCAATATAATGGTTGTATAAGTATACTAAGTTTTTTTTTTTTAATTGTTATCGGTTCGGTTCGGTAAAACCGAAACTTTATGGGTTCGGGACCGATACCGAACCGATAACATTTCGGTAACCAAAAATCGGTTACCGTTACAAATGGTTCGGTTCGGTTCGGTTCATTTTTAAATCGGTTCGGTTCGGTTCGGTTCGGTTTTCGGTTTTCGGTCAAAAAATACCAGCCCTAATGATGATTCAAATTTCGATTTCACAATAAAATGAAATTTGTACTTGTATGATTCTTATTGTGTTGATATATCATGAGATAAAAAATAAAAATAAGATAAAAAATAACGAAAAATTCTATATAAATCCCTAGCTCCCTTTTCATTTTCCAAATCAGTCCCTCTCTTAATTTTTTTCCTCTCCACTCCCTCTCTACTAATTCCTCTTTCCAATTCACTCCCAAATATATATAGCAAAATTATTATTATTATTCATTTATTTTAATTGTAGGAAAAATTATCTTCTCCCTCATCTATGCTTTCTCTCCATATCTGACAAAAAATATCGAAAATGTACCGATAACCTCTGTGTCTCACTTTCACTTTCTCTCTACATCTGAAAACACCAATTGGACATGGAACCGCCACCCTAATTTTTTCTTACTTCCACCAATGGCGAACGCGACCCCTCAATTGCCCCTCGACGCCGACGGAGGAGGCGACTCTAACGTGCGCCATGTGCGCTACGCTGTGGCACGTCGACTGCCTATCCGTTCTCCCGGAGACCATGTCCTTGTCGATTAGTTTCAACTGCCCCGATTGCTCTGGAGACGGTTTCGTCGGAGGCCCGGCGCCGTTGGATCTGAAAAAGCAGGTTCTTTTCAGGAAGATCCGAGAAATTGAGGCGGTTATGTCCCACGGAGAGGGAGAAGGCGAGGAGAAGGCGAGGAGAAGGCATTAGCTTTTGAGTGGGAATGTAAATAGGGAAAACGGTAATGTGAAAGAGGAGAAGGAGAACGATGTGCTGGGAGTGCTCGGAGATAGCTTCAAGTGTTGCTATTGCACGGAGCTCCCTGAACGGCCTGTGACGGTATGAATTTCGGTTTTTGCCTCTCTGAATATTGGGTTTCTCTTCACTGGAATCTGTTGGCTAGTTCGAATTAACTTGGTCATAGTGTTTGAAGGGTTGTAATTGATGTTCATCGCCCTATGTGGCTTTGGTTGCCAGTAGGTACACCCTTGTGTTTATGGTGCTTGGTTTTTGAATAGTGGATATTGATGCTGATGATGTGAATAATGACCTGGCGGCTATCTAATATGTTGAGGATATGTACAAGTTCACAAATCAGCTGAGAGTGAGGGTTGGGTTTCACAGCTACATCAACTCGCAGCCCAAGATAAATGAGAAATTGCTGGCAATCCTTATAGACTGGTTTTTTCAGGTCCATAGCAAATTCGAGCTCTCACCTGAGACCTTTTACCTCACGGTTAACATCCTTGATCGATACCTGGCCGTTAAGACCACCTCAAGGAAGGAACTTCAGTTAGTGGGGTTGGTGCAATGCTAATTGCCTCCAAGTACGAAGAAATTTGGGCCCCTGAGGTCAATGAGTTGGTGAGCATTTCAGACACTTACACTGACAAACAAATCTTGGTCATGGAGAAACAAATATTGGGGAAGTTAGAGTGGAGTTTAACTGTGCCGACCCCATACGTTTTTCTCGTGCGTTTTATAATGGCTTTTCTAACAGACTCAAACGTGGAAAACATGGTGTATTTTCTAGCCGAGCTTGGGATGATGAATTACACGACCCTTACATACTGCCCCTCGATGATAGTTGCCACGGCTGTATATGCTGCCAGATGTACACTGAACAAGGCTCCCTTTTGGAACAAGACGCTTAAACTGCACACGGGCTTTTCCGAAAAACAGCTTATGGATTGTGCGAAGCTACTCGTTTCATTCCATGCGGCTGCGGGAGATCATAAGCTGATAGGGATTTGCAAGAAGTACTCGAGTTATGATAGAGGCTCGGTTGCGCTCTTGCCGCCAGCTCAATGGTGCTTGGTTTTTGAATGTGACATCCTGAATCGGCAAATGTTTCTCCGTGAGGTAGATTATTGACACGTGCTTGTATAATGGTTAGGATAGTGAATTTTGTATGTTGTTTGACATTATGAACCATATCGACTTCTAGAACAAGTGAGATCCTTATCAAATTGGTTTTTATATATATCCTTGACATTAGAACAAGTGAATTTTGTTCAATTACGTACCCTTTTTATTGATGATTCTAGAATAAGTGAGATCTATATCAAATTGGTTTTTATATATATCCTTGTTCTGATAAGTGGATCCTCAAATCCCTCGACTGATGAGGATTAGATTGGTATTCAAGTGATAAGTGGATCATGAATATGATATTGATAGAAGGTTTAGATCTTGTTCTTCTGTTTCCTTATATGTTAGTTTTGATAGATTGCTTTTTTTTTTTT
>CACSLK010034108.1:10945500-10955750 GCA_902706635.1 Striga hermonthica | reverse complement strand
CCGGACTGACTTTCGGCAGTTTCTTCATGAGAAAGTGTAAGAGGATTACGTCTAACATCGTTGTGACGCGTAGTTTGTTCCGGGGGCGGTTGCGACATTCGATCACGAGGCTGGGACGTAGCATGTGACGTTGTCCTTCCGCCGTCTTGTCGCGCCGGTGGATTCTGCTGGTTTGCGGGAGTCGTAGGAATGATGGAGTGTCCTTGAGCAGTCATTGATGTTCCCGGGATCGTTTGAGCCATTAGAGCGGCGAAACTACGTGCAAACTCTGGATTTTGAAACAGGGCAGTATAATCCGGCATAGGCGGAGCCACGGCTTGTCGTCTGGCGGACTGTGCGGCGCTGCGACTATGGCCGTCTCGTGAGGTGTGACCACGATGATCTGAGTGAGACATGGTGGCTACGGCTGTTATGCGTCGTTATTTGAGAAAGCGGAGATTGACCTCAAATCACTTATGAGGGCCCTCCTTCTAGCGCCAAACTGTTGTTGTGCGATTTTTAACAACGATTTAATGTGTGATTTAGGTGATGATTTAGGGTACTTTGTACGTAAAGCATGTCAAAATAACTCAAAAGTGGCCCCGGTCCGAGATGAACCGAGGTGAAGAGCCGTGATGGGCTTTTGCGCGTTGAATGTATTATCAATTCGGGGATCCCCGTACAAATGTCATAGGGTCACTATTTATAGCAACTTTTTGATGGATACATTGAAATTCGTGTACTACTTTTCGTATAAAGTAGCTTTTGGTGGGCGGTCTGGAGCAGTGGGGCCCATGCGAATGATGACGAGCCTCGTAGAGTGTGAGAGGAGCGTGTAGGCGCCTTGTCACCTACTTAAGGAGGTGATGACCTCGGTTCAAGTAGACCTCGGTCGGTATAGATCACTTCGGTCTTTGGTAGTTCGAACTGGTTTCATTATGTGGACCGGTATGGTTATGGATCACGTCGGTTCAATATTTAGCAGCACTTAGTAGGACGCTGAAAACTTCTTAATGGTGATTTGCCGAGTCGGATGATAACAACTGGTATGGAGGGTTACCGGCGGCGAACGACGAGCGACGGTGATCGGTTTCCAGCGTGACTGTGTGCACTGTGCACTGTGTGTGTGAGCTAAGTTGTGTGTTTCTGTGTGTGAGAGAAAGGGTGACGTGAGTTGGGTGGGGCTGTGTGAATTAGATGAGTTGTGGGACCCACGTGTTGGTGGTTGTTGTCTTACTAACAAATATATAAAATGTCTGAAATACCCTTAATGAATACATAATTTTAGCCTTTTTATTTGTCATTTGATCATCTCATCTAAGAGCTGTAATTTATTCTTATTTCTTTCACTAAGAACTATTCTCACTGGAGCGCGACCCTATATATATATATATATATATATATATATATATATATATATAGTATTAATAGTAATAAATAATGGGTGTATACATGTACTGCATAAATAATGCACATGTACTACGTTATATATGTATTGCATAAACAAATCGCGTGTGCTACACGTGTACTGCGCATATAATAAGCATGTATACATACTTTAAAAAGTAAATAAATGATAATAATAATGATATTTTGGGCCATTAACTTTTCAGAAAAAAAAAAAAAAAAAAAAGCATTTATAGGTTTTAAGTTTTTGGCTCAAAACTTCTAAAGCTCAAAACAGATTGATTCGGTTTATTCACGCAAAAACATAAGTTGTTGAATTTTATTTAACTCGTTATTCTCTTTCTTCTGGGATGATTCCATCGTTTATGAGGGAAAAATCGATGAGTCGCCTGATTTTGCAAAGCCAACGGCACGGGCCGACCGCCCAGTTACACAACTACACCCGGCCGATTTCACCATTATCGAGCACCAAAATGACATCCCAGACCTGCAAAAGTGTAACCCGGGCCGGTAAGCCCGAGTCTCAAACAGCACCAGAACAAACCGACTTCACTCATTGGAACTTCAAGTTGCTGCCGGTGCCCAAACTCACTACCGTCAACCTCAAAATCGTAGTCCGAGATCAACTGAAGCCGATCGATCCGGACCTTACCCACCATCAGATTGTGCAACCCAAGCGACACCCGAGCCCGACTTTTTCGACGACCGAGTAACCGTAACCGACTACCGACCACAGCCTGGCCGACTTCACCACGGCCACTTGGATTTTCGGACCCAAAAATCCCGTTGTCGTGCTCGGATTTCCAAAATTGCCTCGGATCTTCGAAATTGCTGTCGAGCAGACTTCACCTTATTCGGCCAACCGCCGAGCTGCACAAACCGGCCAGAACCGACCTCATTCCTTCGCAAACGACCTCACCTCAAAACACTGGGGCCAACCTTGCCACCTCCGGCCGAAAGCCGAGTTCTTTGATCCCGACCTCCAAATCGACCCAGTCAGCAGCTCGGGCTGAAATTTTGAGCTCGGGCACTTTCGAGTTCAACTCCGACCTCCGGATTAACTAAGGCGGCACCTCGGGTCGACACCTAAAAGTTCTTTTGCTCCATGCCGCAGCTCGGGCCAACACCTTCATAACCGACCTCAGTCATCGGACTTCCAATTTACCGCTGAGGTCCGACTTCATCACATCTCTGGCATCCCAAAACGCAGCCTCCAATTCACCGTCGGGGCGAACCTCGCCTTCTCCGATCTTAAAAATCCCCACGGCCCTGTTTCAAATTAAACTAATCGCTAGGCTCGGGCTCAAAATCCGCCACCGAACTCTTTCTTGTCAAGATTTGGGGCTGAATTCGTGACCACCTCGAGCATAATTACCGAGATATAAAAACCTATCTATTCCCTTATACACGACCGGCCTGATATCTGTGTTCATTGGGAAGTCGATTGGCAAGGATATTGAGGAATAAGAATAAGACGAAAAAGGTTGAAGAAGGTGCATTTGCGGCTGTGCTTTCGTGAAGTAGATGAAAAAGAATATCCTTGGCCTGATCAGTGAATACATAGGTTTATGAATTTGTTCTCACAAAAATGTAAAAGTCTTGGGCCTGAAATGAGCGTGTGGGCCTGAGTTTGTTGTAGAACATGTAAAGGCAAGCACTCAAGGTGTTGTAATAGATAGGACTAAGTCGGGACAGATCAGGGCCGTCTCCAGAAATTCGGAGGCCCTAGGCAAGTTTTTTCTTTTCGAATTTTTTCGATTTGAACTTACGTGGTAATTAGGCCTCGCAGATAGAATCATAAATTTTAACGAGACTATTAAATAAATAAATAAATAATTGAAAAAAAAAATTTTGAACTTGAAATTAATAAATTACCTCCGGGCTACAAAAATCTTTAATAAATTACAATCAACCAATCACGAGGACACTAAAGACAAGAAAATAAAAATCATATCACTACAAAGAATATTTATTTTCACACAACTTTTTCTGACCGAACTTCATACGAAAAAAATAAAATATTTAGGGCCTCAATCCCCCACAAACTACATATTTTGCCATTAGCTCCTTCATTTGTGTAATGATTTAAGTCCATATTTAGCCATTAACCCCTTTATTTGTGTAAATATTGTGTAAATAGACAAAATCCAACACAAATATATAATATTAAAAAAATAATGAGGCTTCATTTATGTAGATAGACAAAACTCAACACAAATACATAATATTAAAAAAAAAAAATATGAGGCCCCAAATAAAAGGGAGGCCCTAGGCCCATGCCTAGGTTGCCTCCCCTCTGGAGCCGGCCCTGGGACAGATGCTCGGTCCGGACCCGAAAACCAAAAGAGACAGAAGAAGAGCTGAACTATCCACATACGATAATACGCGCAGGCCTACACTCCGTCCCGGCCCGAAGTAATCCAACTCTCCACTTCATTACATGTATATATATGTATAGATACATATACATAAAAAAAATAAATAAATATAGGGACACTTCTTTAAAAATCCCTAACCCTCTTTTCAACTTCTTTCCCACTTCCTACCACTTTTTAAATTCTTCCTAACTCCCTAGCCCCTAAATAAACTTTCACTTAAATCCCTCCTATTAAAATAAATCAAAAATAAAATCTAATATTACATCATCCCACTAACAATTTAACTTTTTTCATTTTTTATTATTTTTTCTCCCTCCACTACAATTTTTTTATTACTTTTTTCTCTTTCCTTATACACATTTTTTATTTATTTTCTCTCTCTCTCTCTCTACACAATTTAATTATTTTTTAATATTTATAAAATAAAAATATGAAATAAACATGTAATATGCTCCTTATATTAATTTATCAAAATATTATGTAAAATCTAAATTGTGCAAAATTACATAAAATATGTCTATTTAAAATTAGTACACAATTCGCAAGGTGTACATAACTGATAATAAATTACATTATATTTATTTCAAAATAAATGTCATTTTAAATCTTTTATTTAGAAATTCAATTTGAATATAAGTGGTTCCACAAAAAAAATTGGTAAAATTTATCATATATTTAAAAATCTATGTGAATAATATGTATAATATTAAAAACTTGTATTTTTCAATAATTAAAATAAATTTATTTATCCTAATCAAAATAATTTAATAATTGAGAAACAATAAATAATAGACTATTTTATTTACGTCCAAGTTGATATTGACCAGTAAATTATGAATAATTACTTATTTGTCTTTTAAATTTAAAAACTAACATTGTACTACACAATAAAATCCCTTATATATTTTATATAAATCTATGTTTTACAAATCTTACAAGTTTTTAGGTTTGTTGTCGGTTACCTTGCCTTTCAAATTTATCAACTAATTCTCTAGAATTAAATTATAGATTTTATTAAGAAATATTTATTCGAAGTTTTAAATTTTAAGAGGAATACATACCAATTTTAAATTATCATCAATATCTTATGGAAAGTTATTATATAAATATGCTAAAATTTGACAATCATATCACCTTAATTTTATCAGAAATCAACCTAAAATTAATCTTTCATACTCATACCAAATAAAATTCATATCACTTATTTATGTTCAAAATTTTCAAATACACTCCTATCCATACAATTTAAATTCGAACGTTTCATACCAAAATAAAATATCCCTCATTTTATTACATGCAATTATTTTGAAATTTCTAACAAACAAATTTTATACTCTAATAGCTTGCGCAACAAGAATTTCTATTTACGCTACGTAGTAGAAGTAACAAAACGCGACGAATTACATTATAAATATTTTTAAACACTAAAAGGAATACAATTTCAATATGATTGACCGTTAAAATTACATTATTTATGGAGAAATCTTTGTATGTCTTTTAAAAGAAAAAAATAGATACTATGATAAGATATTAACCAATTTAATGCGTGATATATCATGTTTATCTATTTTATTTTGTACTATCAAAATTCATAATTTTATATTTTTCATTAAATTCAAAAAATTATATTGAAAAAAAAATAAGGCAAAATTGCGGCTAATATCATGACCTTTATCGAGATTGCAAATTAATCACAACCTTTTAACTTTTGCATAATATATCACGACCTTCAATTCTTTGCAAAACGATACATGCGCTGCCCTAACTCGTCTGACGTGGCACTCAAAATGCCAACGCACCTGCTGATGTGTATTTAACAGACGATTTTTTTGCATAATTAATCACAACCTTTTAACTTTTGCATAATATATCACGCCCTTAAATTTTTTTGCAAAACGATACATGGTTTGTAATTCAATTTTTGCACTCCATAACGAACACGATTTGGTTTGTAATTCGATTTTATTCTCGACTTGGATTAATAATAATTTCCTTTCATTTGATTTTGGAAGTGATTTAATATGTTGAATCTTTTGATGGGATTGATATCAATATGTGTGGCTAAATCGCTTCGTTAGGGATAGAGGATATTTGTTTTGGTTCGATTGAGATTCGTGTGTACGTGTTTGTCGTTCAATCTATTCGAGTTGTGTTGCATCTAGGGTTAGATGTTTGATTATCATTTTAATCTAGTTAATCAATTTGTAGAACCGGGAGGGGAGAAATTGATTGATCTCGGCTCGTTTAGAATAGGCTTGTTCGTTAATAGATTGTCTATATGTTAATTTTTTTATAATTGATCGTTACAAAGAGTTATTGAGAACAAGCCTCTAAACGAGTATGTTATTTGATCTCTTAACCGAGCGGTTCCGTGCTAATTGATTGCTTGAGAACCATAAACGAATATCTCCGACTCCCTAACTCACCAATCATTATTTGAACTCCATTTGGAATTTGAAGTGTGTCTTGCTTTATTTTTAGAATTTGTAGTTGATAATCAAAACAAAAAACAATTGAATTAGAGTATTTCGGATTTGTTTTTCACTTTTCGTGTGATTGAATACACGTGCAAAGTAATTCGACTAACCTTCCTTGAGAGACGACCCGGTGTTTGAATCTTTTTGTGTTCCAAAATCTCCAACTCTAGCCTAATATATCTCCAAGGTTCCAAAATTTCCTCCTCATCTCGTCCAGGGATGAGATGAAAAAAAAAAATCATCTGTTAAATACACGTCATACTAGTTGGGGCAGCAGATGAAAACGTGTATCGTTTTGCAAAAAAATTTAAGGGCGTGATATATTATGCAAAAGTTAAAAGGTTGTGATTAATTATGCAAAAAACTCGTCTGTTAAATACACATCAGCAGGTGCATTGGCATTTTGAGTGCCACGTCAGACGAGTTGGGGCAGCGCATGTATCGTTTTGCAAAGAATTGAAGGTCGTGATATGTTATGCAAAAGTTAAAAGGTCATGATTAATTTGCAATCTCGATAAGATATTAACCAATTTAATGCGTGATATATCATGTTTATCTATTTTATTTTGTACTATAAATATTCATAATTTTATATTTTTCATTAAATTCAAAAAATTATATTGAAAAAAAAAATAAACATTAATTCTATATTTTAAACTTTTTTTTTTAAAATCGATGTGTTTAAAACAATGAGGTAAAATTGATTAACGAAAATAATTGTATACATCCTCAATTTCTTCTATTAATATTTATTTGAAATATATTTATTAATTATATAATAAAATAAATATAATATTATAATTAATAATTTAAGTTAGGTAGGTTATAAATATTAACTAGTATTTGATCATGTGCACATGCACAAATGTTTAAATTATATTTAGTTATATAATATTAAAATTATAATTATGTTAAATAATAGTATCGCATTTTAAAAATTTTGAAATTAGTAAAAATAAATATTATAAAAGTATTAAACTTTATCAGTTGATTGCATAAAATGAAATGAATAATTTGATATTTATAAATTTGAGGATTCTGGCTTTTTAATTATGTTTAAAAATTATTGAAACTGTTGTTGTTGTTGTTGTTGTTGTTGTTGTTGTTGTTGTTGTTGTTGTTGTTGTTGTTGTTGTTGTTGTTGTTGTTGTTGTTGTTGTTGTTGTTGTTGTTATTATTTTATTTTTTTATGCAATTGTAAGAGGTTGGTTATACTACTAAATCCAATTAGCTTATTAGAAAAAATGTTTAATAAAATGAAAAAAAAAAAGAACAGTTTATTAATGGATTATCCAACAATTATAATATTTGTTTTTAGTTTCATCCAACAATTATTAATAGATTATCCAACAATTATAACGGTTTTATAAAATTGTAACGGTTTTATTAATGAAAAAAATTGTAAATGCTTTTCATTAAAATAAAATAAAAAGTAAAGAAAAAAATTATAACGGTTTTTGGTGGAAAAATAAAATGAAGTTTTATTAATGGATTATCCAACAATTATAATATTTGTTTTTAATTTCATATATGGAATGTTGCACCTAAAAGATTTTAATTACATTATATATGGAATATTGTGGTTGTGATATATATTAAGGATGATTTTCTCATTAGTGTGTCGAGTTCATAATTATTCTACAAATAAACTCAATTAAAAACATTTTAAATCTCATATACACCAATGTGAGAGTGATTATGGATTCAGTGTTTTTATGTGTTCATTACAAGTGGTATTAATAACCCAATATTATGTACTACTACAATAAAAAAGTGGTACTATCCTTCTCTAGGCCCTGTGCTACTTTTTGTAAACCTGGAGTAAAATTGAAATAATCAATTTTCCTTCACAAAAGTAGTTACTAATTGCTCAAAAACTGGTACTACGTAGAACAATATGTGGTACTATTTTGACAAAAACTGGTACTGGTTTAGGAATCGTATTTTTTTAATCTTTCATGTCTACCTTTTCACCTGGATCATTATAGCTTGATTTGGATGAAAAATAATTGAAGTTAAAACGAATATGTAGAATTTGGAGTAGTCATGTGAGATGATTCTATGAGATGAAGTGTCTCATTCAATAAAATGAAGTGTATTGATAGTGTTTTCTCATTAGTGTCGATTTCATGATCATTTTAGGATTAAACTCAACTAAAACATTTTAAATCTCATATAAACCAATGTGATAGTGATTGTGGGTCATGTAAACATCATTCGAGACTGAAATTCAGTGTTTTTATGTGTTCATTACAAGTGTACTAAAGACCCAATATCAGGTACTACTGCAATACAAAAGTGGTACTATCCTTCTCTAAGTTCGGCACTACTTTTTGTAAATGTTGAGTAAAATTGAAATAATCAATTTTCCTTCACAAAAGTAGGTACTAATCGCTCAAAAACTGGAACTATGTAGAACAATATGTGGTACTATTCTGGCAAATACAGGTACTAGTTTAGGAATCGTATTTTTGTAATCTTTAATGTCTACCTTTTCACGTGGATCGTTCTAGCTTGATTTGGATGAAAACTAGTTGAAGTTAAATTAAATAAGTACAATTTGGAGTAGTCATGTGTGATGATTCTATGAGATGAAGTGCAACATTGAATGAAATGAAGTGTAGTAGTAGTGTTTTCTCATTAGCTTGTCGACTTCATGACCATTTTAGGATTAAACTCAACTAAAAACATTTTAAATCTCATATAAACCAATGTGTAAGTGATTACAGGTCATGTAAACATCATTCGAGACTGAAATTTGGTGTTTTTATGTGTTCATTACAAGTGGTAGTAAAGACCCAATATCAGGTACTACTGCAATACAAAAGTGGTACTATCCTTCTTTAGGTTCGGTACTACTTTTTGTAAATATTGAGTAAAATTTAAATAATCAATTTTCCTTCACAAAAGTATGTACTAATCGCTCAAAAACTGGTACTACGTAGTATAATATGTGGTACTATTATGGCAAAAATTGGTACTAGTTTAGGAATCGTAATTTTTTTAATCCTTCATGTCTACCTTTTCACGTGGGTCGTTCTAGCTTGATTTGGATGAAAATTAGTTGGAGTTAAATAAAATAAGTAGAATTTGGAGTAATCATGTGTGATGATTCTATGAGATGAAGTGTAACATTGAATGAAATGGAGTGTAGTAGTAGTGTTTTCTCATTAGTTTGTCGACTTCATGCCTATTTTAAACTCAACTAAAAACATTTTAAATCTTATATAAACCAATGAGTGAGTGATTACGGGTCACGTAAACATCATTCGAGGCCGAAATTCGGTGTTTTATGTGTTCATTACAAATTGTACTAAAGGCCCAATATCAGGTACTACTGCAATACAAAAGTGGTACTATCCTTCTCTAGGTCCGGTATTACTTTTTGTAAATGTTGAGAAATTTAAATTTAAATAATCAATTTTTTCCTTCACAAAAGTAGGTACTAATCGATCAAAAACTGGTAGTACGTAGAACAATATGTGGTACTATTGTGGCAAAAACTGGTACTAGTTTAGGAATTATATTTTTTTTAATCCTTCATGTCTACCTTTTCAAGTAGATCGTTCTAGCTTGATTTGGATGAAAACTAGTTGAAGTTAAATTAAATAAGTAGAAGTTGGAGTAGTCATGTGTGATGATTCTATGAGATGAAGTGTAACATTGAATGAAATGAAGTGTAGTAGTAGTATTTTCTCATTAGTGTGTCGACTTCATGACCATTTTAGGATTAAACGCAACTAAAAACATTTTAAATCTCATATAAACCAATGTGAGAGTAATTACGGGCCATGTAAACATCATTTGAGGTCGAAATTCAGTGTTTTTATGTGTTTATTGCAAATGATTCTAAAGACCCAATATCAGGTACTAGTGCAATACAAAAGTGGTACTATCATTCTCTAGGTCCGGTACTACTTTTTGTAAATGTTGAGTAAAATTAAAATAATCAATTTTACTTCACAAAAGTGGCGCTAATTTTGAAAATGTTGACCAAAATTGAAGTAGT
>CACSLK010034108.1:10917565-10937141 GCA_902706635.1 Striga hermonthica | reverse complement strand
CTATTATTATTATTATTAGTATTTGATATTTATTACTACCTCCTTTTTTAAATAAATGTCGTTTTGACTTTTTTTATTCATCCATTTTGCTATGTATCTAGACATTAATATGTCTAGATACATAACAAAATGGATGAATCAAAAAAGTCAAAACGACATTTATTTAAAAAAGGAGGGAGTATTAATATTTAATATTAATTAGTTTTGGCTTGATGGACAAGTTAGTATCGGGCTTTTGAGAGCTTTATTTAATGTCATTTTCTTTGATATTCTTTGATAGATTTCTAATAAGAATATACAGTTTATCGAGAGAGTTCTCTTCTCTTTATTCCCAATCATCTACCATGCAACATCAGTTGGTATTAGAAATCATCAAGATTCACGTTGTCGTCGCGACGACAAAATGCAATCGACCCGCGTGACGCCGCCATCAAGGATCAGTTTAAGTAAATGGGGGACCAATTTCAGTTGATGGACGATCAATTCATATATCTGCCAATTGGTATCGAGGAATTGCGTCACACTATCCATACTATGCTAGAGGGTATGCATACGTACCGCGACGTCAACAACCGGGGAGTGTATGAGGGATTCCGTAACGGATGTGGAGGC
The DNA here is from genome assembly GCA_902706635.1 of Striga hermonthica. NCBI lineage: Eukaryota > Viridiplantae > Streptophyta > Magnoliopsida > Lamiales > Orobanchaceae > Striga > Striga hermonthica. The sequence continues at coordinate 10,936,529 of CACSLK010034108.1, read as the reverse complement.
AGGAGCCTCCATGTGAGACGAGAGCTTTGGTGAGTCGGGATGGGAGACAATTTTTCAGGTGGAGCATCTTACCAGTGACGCGGGCTGTTTCTACGATGGTCCGCCAGTTTTCGATGAGGAACCTCTGGTGCCGGAGGAAATCATGACTGAGGATGTCGGGGGATCACTTGCACTGTTCACGAAGGACACCGGCTTCTACGACGAACCACCAGTCTTCGATGAGGAAACACCAGAGACCTACGCCGGTTGCGACAATTTCTAGACGCACCGGGATACCAGCGTCGAAGACTGACAACCAACCCGAGGCGGTTTCCGGTGTATTTTTTATGGTGATCTGGGGCGTCGACAAACGTATTGTCCTACGCCAAGTTTTTCACGTGCGTCTTTGGCAGGGGACAAAGGGCCGCCTATGTTCGATGAGGAGTAGTCGATAACTGAAGAACATGTCTGCGACGATGTGGGCCCATTGAAATATATGACCCTTTTTACCAGTAAATGGTTTGTTGGATTCCACGAATGTTTTAGGCCATAATGGAGTAGGCGTGCATTTCACTGCCCATGTTGGTGGGATAATTCCTAATTCCTTGGGCGACCTACAGACACACGCCACTCATGTTGAACTACAATGATTTGATGGGGATCATAATTCCTGAACAACTGAGTCATTACTTAAGCCTTGAAATAGTGAATGTGTCCTATGAAAACTTTAATAGGTTGTCCCGCTTTTCGGTGGTTTAAAATAGGAACTCAGTTGTCAAGCTTGTTATTCCCGATGGCAGATGCTTACAGGCTCGACTCCTTTCACATCTTAAACAATATCAGAGGATACTTGTTTTTCTTGGGATACTGCAATTATCATTGTTGCTTAATGGATAGGTGGAGGTCAATTCATTTTGAGATCGACGTTTGTGTTTGGGACAACGTTTGACGACGACAATGAGATCGGGACGGATTCGAGGGCGAATTCTTCTCAAATGAGGGAGAATGATGTAGGATAATATTTAATATTATTATTAGCATTTAATATTTATTAGTTTTGGCTTGGTGGACAGTCTCAGGATTTTGAGAGCCTTTTTGAAAGGACTTATCTTATTTGATGTTCTTTGGTTGATTTTGAATAAGAATATACAATTTATCCAGATAGTTCTCTTCTCTTATTCTCAATCGTCTACCACGCTACATCACTATTCTAGTTCAAAATATTTTTGTTTTGTTTTTATTAAAACAGTGTCTAAAAGTCGTTTTTTTTTTTCTAAAAAAATTGTAAAACTTTGTATAAATTGTAAATGCTTTAAAATTGAGCTAGAACATTATAAGTGAAAAAGTATTTAACTAAAATAAGTTAATATGTTAATCAATGTATTATTAGATGTTATTTATAAATAATATAATTATTTAAAAAAAAATCAGGGAGCCTAATGCACCGACCCCCTCTAATCTAGGTTTATACTGTAAATTGTTTTTATTTTTATTATTATTTTTTTTTATTTATAGTTTTTTAGCGTGATATATCACTTTGAAAGTATGATTAATTGATTATATAATCATTAGACATTTCTAATATTAATAATACTAACTAATAAGTAAATATCAATATTGGGGTGACATGTGAGACGATTTAAATTTTAGAAGGGGATAGGGATGGGTTCACATAAGAATTATGCTTAATGAAAAAAATGAGAATAAATCTCAACCATTGAATTAAACAATCCAATGGATAAGTGGGGCACACATCAAATATTCAGTCAACTACACATGTCTACCATGCCACGTCACTGCCCCGTCACCACCATCACCACATACACAAACAAACGCACGAACAGACATAAGCGCGCGCACACACACACACATAAAGCTTTCAAACTCGCAACTCCGCCCGTCGTCGGTCGTTCGTCGCCCGCTGCCTGCCGCCAGTTGCCAGTCATTCCACCTCAGCCACATCCATCCTCCGCAACCAAGCTTAAAGTGCGCCTTCTCCGGTCGCGAGCAAACGAACAAAACTGTCGGTCTCTAGTCGCACCGCTTGTCGCTGGTGTCGTACTCCTCACATCCGCCTGCCACTTCTCCAGCACCTGCACATAATTCCGGATGCAGCGACATTGCCAGAATTTCACCCGTGATCCCCCGCGATTCTGGTTGTGAATCTTCAATCGAGACACCGCCGGAGTTCATCAGACACGTCTTGAAAGTGTGAGGAGGCAGAGAGCGACAAAAATTAACGATTTACTATTCGGACTCACTCGGCCGCAGGCGAGGATGTATAAGGCGATGTTGCCGCCGCGCCCCCATGTTTGGGACTGAAACACGATTTGTCGGTTACTGGCTAATCTGCGGAAGCGTGTGGATGGCCGAGAATATCGCGGGGAATGGCGGATGGCCGGAGGTGGAGCACCGATTGACCGGGAAAGGGCCGGCGAGAACCGATGATGGACACGGGAATTTGGTGGATTTTGACCTAGGGATATGCTTTGGAGATTTTGACATTTTCTAGGGATTTAATTGAGATTTTATAAATTTTATTATATTACAATTCAGTCCATGGGTCAAAATTAAAATTTATCAAAACTTTGATTATTTCACATTAATGTTCTATGCAATTGTTTGAAATTGCACATTAATGACTGTCAGTATGCACAAAACGGTTAGGCCAAATGCACATTAAATCATAGGAAAATGAACATTATCACAATGTGCATTTTTTCACATATATTAATTTTTTTTTTGTTCTATCCGATTTCAGCTTTAAGTTAGAAAGAAAAAAATAAAATAATTTACATATATATATATATATATCCAAAATTATATTTTCATATCACATATATATATTTATATATTTTATTTCTACTAACAATAATATAAAATATTAATATAAATACTAAATATATGTTTCGTCTATATATAAATTAATGAGTAAGGAATAATGTCAATTAAAAATACACATTATTAAAATATTATAAAAATGAAATGCACGTAATAAATACCCGCTCAATCGATTGCATAATAATACTAGGTTAAATGCACATTATTATCTATGGAAATACAAATCGTTAATTTTGGTATTTCATATATTATGTATTTACAATAAAAACTAATGTGAAAATATTAAATAAAACTATTCAAATATTAAATAAATTTTTTGTAATATAAAAAAAATAATTTATTTATAATAATTATGGTAATTTGGTTAATCGGTCGAATAAACCACGTATTTTAGTTATGTCGCAAAGGTTTGGTCAAACGTACAATAGCGACTGAAACACTGCATATTAGTGATAGACATATTGCACATTAATGTGTGACAGAACGCACATTAGCGATCAAAACTGAAATAATTACAATTTTTCTGTCCGAATTTATGTATTTCGATTACTTTTAAAATTTAATTTTTTTTACTTCGATAATTTTGACTGAAATAAAATAATTTCGATAATTTCAAAATTTATATATTCAAAGATTTTCATCAAAATTTAAATAACCGAGCTATTTGAAAATATTATTATTATGATTTATATATTTTATGTATTATGAGTGCACACTATGGTTATATGGTTAGATGAAAATATTATTATTATGATCTGCTTGATTTTTAATAATATCAACTCTTCCTCCTTGTAGGCTTGATGTAATTTAGCCTTACACTCCTGCCACTCATCCCAATCTCTCAAAACCCCTAGTCTCCCTAAAGCCTCTAACTTGTCATTGCACACTTTGATTAGGATTCCAGAGTTGGACTTCTGCCTCACAGACCATCCTAGCAATCTATTCTTGACATTTCTCATTTTCTTCTGAAACATGTACAAAGTTGGACCATTAACCTTTACCTTCCAAGCATCAGCTACACATTCTTGAAAACCCTCCAAACTAGTCGACATGTTATCAAACATAAACCTACTTCTCCTACCCTCCTCAGCTCAGGTCAAGTCCAAGGGTAATAGGTTGTGATCCGAGGACATCAAAGGAATGTTGATAACTTGGGCTTTTCAGAATTAGAGAAAACATTCAGGGGAGACACAAGCTCTATCAAGCTTCTCCTCTACATAATCTAAACCCCTCCTTAGATTTTACCATGTGAATTGAGAACCAAAAAAAGAATACTCTACCACCCCAAGAGACTGCATAAAATTTCTAAAATCTCTAAAACTACCCTCTCCACTCACCAACCCACCACTTTTCTCCTCATTGCTAATAATATCATTGAAATCACCCTCTATAAACGACAAGGCCCCCCACCTAAACTCGATAGTGTCTTTTCAACTGAATTAACAATGGCATACACAAACACACCCCACATCTGAATAGTACCACCCTTTATAGCAAATTTAATCTCTAAGCTAAACATATTATTGACAATTTCTAGAACTGACACATTAGTAGGCCAACACAAAAGCAGACCTCCTGGAGAACCAATTGGGTAAACACAAAACCATCTAGAATCAAAAGGCAAGTTATTACAAACTGTTCTAATAAAAGCTTTTTTTCTTTTTTTTGTTTCACATAAAAATAGAAAATCGGGGAGGTAATATTTTATCATATCATTCAACTGGGAAATTGTAGAGGGTCCTCTCAAACCTCTACAATTCCATACCATGACTTTTATTTGGAAACTTGGGACCATTTATGGCTGGTTTCCTCCACCATTTGAACATTGGTTAACTCAGAATTTTTTAATTTTTTAAGATCAGACTCACTAACATCCTCCTCTATTCTAATGACCTGATCCCCTTTCCTTTTTAAAGAACAAGAGTTGATATGGACATCTAGAACCCCCAAGCTGTCTTCATTATCAACATCCTGGACTTTACCATCAGATTTCCTAGCCCTAGCAATTCTTGTGAAGGTTTTGTGGCTCTAATAACTTCCTGCTTTGAAAGTTCCAGATTGAACCACTACTTCCACTAGATTTCCAGTATCTTGGGCTATGCATTTGGGGGCATCAACCTCCATCTGCATCCCATGATTAGAGCCCTCTTCAGATGGATTCCCCTGGACTATGGGATCCTTAGGTTCCACTTCAACAGGAAAGTGAAAAGTTCTTGTTTGACCCCCCTCAGCTACCTTATCACTTGCCCTTGTTTTTTCACTCTCACACTCCCTAGTTGGTGTTATTCCCCCCTCCCTAATGAGCCCACCTGCTTCTAGACCTGGTTTAAGCAATTGACTGTTGATAGACAAAGGAGAAGGGCTACTAGAACTAGAAGATTTCTTCTCTCCCATCTCCATAACCTCCCCCTACTTCCCTCAACCAATCCCCATGCTGCCCAGTTTTAGTAACCTTCCTCTGAATGTCCACTCTTTTAACCTCACACTGCCTCTCACTATGCCAATAATCCCACAGTAAAAACAGAATCCCAATAAATTCTCATACTTAAATTCTATCCAATGCTCCTCTTGACCTAATTTGATCTTTGTTCCCCTTGGCAATGGTTCAGACACTCTAATTAACTTCAGCCTGAATCTTAGCAATGTGCCCATTGTTTGAGCCAGCTCCTGGTGTCACCAAATCAATCACATTATCGAACATCCTCCCCACTTTCATACATGTTTCTGCTGATAGCCAGTGCAATGGCAATTTGTGTATTTGCACCCACAGGTCGACTTTCAATTCGTCATATTTAAACTCTATCTGCCCTTTTTTCCACTCTTTTAGAAGCAAGTATTGCCCATCAAAGGTCCACGTCTTTCCTTTCTGCACCTTCATTTTGTCCTTTTCACATTGAAAGAGGAATTGGAATAGGTTTGACCCGAGGAATGTTTGGGTGGTTTTCCACACAATAGCCATTGTCGAACGCAACCCCCAATGCTCGCACTTTTTTCTCCTACTAGGAAGATGCAGGTGCTACGCACGTGATATTCTTTCCTTTATTTTTTACTTAAAAATATTTTGTTTTAGAATTATATTTAATAGTATAATATATTTTCTTTTCATTAGTTTTACAAAAAAAAAAAAAAAAAAAACAAAAAACAAAACAAAATGATGTATTTTATGGTAAACATTAATAAACACATTGAATGATGAAATATAATATTTAGTATTATTAACCGAAAACTATGATAAATAAAACTAAATAAAAAAATCATTGAGTTGAAAATATTATTCAAAAGGTAGAGTAGTTTCTTAAAACTTTTGAATTTCCAAAAATGCTCTCACTAAAGATAATCTTTAAGGTTATTAATGTAACTTTTATATTAGTCTTGGAAAGTTACAACTAACAATACTTTTTAAGTTCTCAAACCTCCATTTCTTAATTTACTTTAATTCATTATTTTTTATCTTCATAAATAATTTTATATTTAAGTTTTTACATATAGAAAAATATTATCTACGCAAATTTATAGATTTTCAATACATAATTTATTCTACATACGACGTTAGGTTTCGATTTGGTTATTTTAAAGGTAGATTTGAAATGTAAGAGAAAATATTATTTTTAAAAATTTAAATAAAATATATTTAATTTCATTAGTGTAAAATATATAACGCACTAATGGAAGTATCATCTCTAATTTTCAAATATCATATTATTTACTATAGAGATTTTTGGTTACAGTATTAAAAAAAATTAAAGAAGAAAAATTACGTTAACATCCATATGTTTAATAATGATTGAATGAAAAACAATTATTCAACATACAAAATGTAAAATTTATGTTGAAAAAATTTACTCGGTAAGTGAAAAATATATAATTTTAATAGAATGTTTTGCGAAATTACTAACTAAAACAATATGCATGAATCATGATATAATTTAGGGTAAATAATTTTTTCCAACCTGTACTATACGTGCTTTTGGGATTTTCAACCTAAAGTATTTTTTTTTGTAAAATGCAACCTGAACTACATATATAAAATTATTTGCACGCTCGACTACTTTTTGACCGTTCGATCAACAGCAAAAAAGGACACGTGTATGGTCAAGATGTGGTCGAGCGTGCAAATAGTGATTGTATATATAGTTCAGGTTGCATTTTACAACAAATAATACTTTAGGTTGAAAATTCCAAAAGCACGTATAGTACAGGTTGGAAAATATTATTTACCCTATGATTTAAATACATGTTAATGGTATGTAAGTAAAATTGTTTCTTTTTTAATGATAATATGTGTTACATAAATTATTCTATTATTTATTTAATTGTAATATAAATAAAAATTAGACTAATTATAAAAGTAAATAAACCAAAACTTGATTTTAAATGTTGAATTTTAAAATACGTGTAATTATTAAAAAATAGTCGTAGTTAATATCAATTAAATAAAAAAACCGTACATGTATTTTAAATTTGTTGACATCACCCAATCTTATTTATAAAATTATTCATAAATTAAATGTTCTATTAGTTTAACAAAAAAAAAATGTTGTATTTTATGGCAAACATTAATAAATGCACTGAATGATAAAATATAATATTTAGTACTATTAATCGAACTATATAATAAATAAAATTAAATAAAAAATCATTGGGTTGATAATTCAAAATAAAATTAATAATATTTTTCTTTGTAAAATTTTAAACGTCAAAGTAACCTATGTTGTCTTTGATTTCTTATTTAATGATATCCTCATTTCGCTTAAAATAAGGGTCATTATTATTGTCTTATAATATGGCTTTTTAATGCCTTCTTTTTCTGTGATACTTTTGAAAAATAACTTATATTTGATAATGACATAAAAGATAACTAAATATTTGAAAATGTCATTAAAGCCGTAATTATTTAAAAAAATTACATGAAAAATATTTAAAACGAAAACATACCAATTTATCTATTTATTGTTCAGCACGGTTGATTGAAAGTACACCCATCGATATATAATGTCCAACATAAACTATTGTTGAATCTCCCAACATTGCCACACATGCATTATCATATTTCGTTCACGAGTTTTTAAGACTACCCTAATAGTGAAAAAAATAAATAGTTCCTTTTTAAATAAGATATAATATAAATTGATAATTCTTTCATGTTTTACTTTCATCTTAATATTATTTTTCTATCTTTGTCAATATTAGTGTATAGTTTATTTTCCCTACATTTGAGAAACGATTTGAAACATTTACTTTATAAATGATTTTATTTAAATAAGATTAGCTAATGACAACAAATTTAAAATACATGCACTATTTAATTATGTTTAATTGATTTTAATTGTAACTATTTTCCAATAGATACACGTATTTTGAAATTTAAGATTTAAAATCGAGTTTTAATTATTTTATTTTAATTTTATAATGACTCTATTTTTATTTATATTATAGATTAATATACAATGCATACCATTGTAAACTTAAATAATATCACAATGAATATAAAATAATGATTCTTTAATATTTTACTTTTATCTTAATGTTTTTTTATATATTCGTCAAAATTTTATATATTTTATTTTTCCTATTTTTGAGAAGTGGATAAAGATCAGACATCACATTACTTCCGCTATTTGCAGAGATGTCTTTGAAGGCAGGTGCCAAGTAATATGCGAAGTCCGGGTATGAAAGCACAATATAACTCGCGGGAAAAGAACCGCATCGAGGAGAACAGTATCTTGGTTGGAAGCAGCATTCATGGCAATCATCACCACTTTCTCCCGAGGGGGTTTGAATTCTCGACTCTCGCTAATAAGTCAGGGGTCCTTTTGTGGTGCTTTTTCCTTTTTCTATTTGATAGTGATAAAAGGCTCAAGCTAAGGCTTTCAATCAATCGAATCCAGTCGTGTCTGTCAGGACGATGTTCTTTCCTAGACCTAGAAGAGAAAGCTGCTTTGGCAGTGCCCGTTCTCCCTTACTAAGGGGATAGGTTCAGTCTTTGCCCTCTCGCCTATCGCTTTTTCCTGTGTCGGGTCGTTAAATGCCCCCGTCTTTCACTGGCCTAGGCTTTGTAAGCTATACAGGGCTATTTACATAGCGCCTATTTTTCTTTTTCTTTGGCAGAGCGAGGTTCGATGTAATTGAGGAAGGGAGGGCTCTCTTTATCATAGTAAACGATTTCCAGCGCTCTCTTTCATGCACTCAGACACATTACGAAACTAGCTGTCCTTGGAGGTTAGCTCTTTTAACAACCCAGATCGTCTTCATTGAGCCCTGGCGGGCAAGGAAAGATGGACCTACGGTGTATACTTTCCGTGTCATTTACCGCACATGAGGGATATTAGCTCATAGCTCCCGTAGGAAGGCGGATGGCGCTTAGCAACACCAGTACCTTTCCCCTCTCCCGCGGCCTCTTCCAGTCTCTCCCAGAGTTCAGCTACTGCCAGCTCCTCCATCGATAGCGGCCGTGAGCGCAAGGCATTTTTTTGTCCAGTTGGAGAGAGAGGCTTGATGTTAATTAAGTAAGGTAAGCGAGATGTAAAGCTAGCACCCACTCTAAGACTAAATAAGCGTTTTTTTCATCCGGTCCCGGGAAAAGACCAAGCCCCTTCGACCAAACCCCTAAACCCCGTATTACACGTATTTTAAAATTCAAGATTTAAAATCAAGTTTTGGTTATTTTATTTTATATTTATCATATTTTACTATAGATATCATATTTCACTATAAATTAAAGAGGAAGAATTTAGTGATCATGTATATGTTTAAAAATAATTGAATCAAAAATAGTTATTCAACAGAAAAAAATTTAATTATTTCAATTAAAATTTAAATTGTAATTTGAAACAATTTTAATTATTTATATTATAAGCAGTAAAGGTATTTAGAATGAGACATAATATGACTTTATGGAAGTAACATAATATAACACTTTTGAGTTCTGAGGGTAGTAGTGACATTTTAGATTTTGTTTACATGTGGTTGAATGAGATAGTAATGAAGTTATAATATTATCATAAATTATTTTAATACAGTAATATTAAGAAAAATTAATTAAAAAAATAACTTACAAACAGTTTGTAAATAACAAAAATCAATGAGAACCATAGGTTAATTGAATAAAATATTAATAGTAAAAAATACAATTAGAATAAATAAGATTCATACATTATGACAATTGAAAAAACAAAAACAGTTAAATAGAATGTTTGATTTCAATAAAAGGTCAGATCAATGGATTAATTTTTTTTAATTATTTTATTGACTTTGCATTACAAGAATTTTTAATATTTGTACATAGAAGGGCGTAGTAATCGACGAAATGCTTCGGGTAAAATCTTAGTTATGTAGTTGCGCCAATACATTCATTTAAAAAATTGGATACAAACAATTTTTTTAATAGACTATTATTATAAAAAATTATTAATTATAAAATACAACGAATATTATAAGAAAAAATTGAGTAATATGTCATCACATTCATGCTTTAAAACGTTTTATTTGAAACGTTATATTAACTCATGTGTTTTAATATTTCAATTATTGTTATTAAAATTTAAATTGTTAGTTGAAATGATTTTAATTGTTTATATTATAAGTTGTAAATGTATTTAGAATAAGACATAATATAACTTTTCGGAAGTAATATAATATAACACTTTTGAGGGTAGTAGTGACATTTTAGATAAGACATAATATAATTTTTGGAAGTAATAATAACACTTTTGAGGGTAGCCGTGACATTTTAGATTTTATTACATGTGGTTTGATGAGATAGTAATGAAGTAATATTATTACATTTATGTCCTTAAAAAGTAAATCTCTAGAGTGTAATATAGGCATTTCAATTTTTCAAGAAATGACACAGGGCTTGATTGTTTATGAAATAATTGTTCAAAGTGAGTTATTTTAGTTAAACCATAGTTAATTTTGAAAAGTGGTATGGTTCGTTATTAGTGAAATTTTAAGAATGTATTAAAATAATATTTAAAATAAAATGATTAAAATTGATTTGATATAAAAGTAAGAGATAAATGATTGGAAATGATTGGTAGTTAAAAATATGTGAGTGGATGAATAGTGAATTCAAGTTAATGTGATGTGTAAGAATGATTGGTTTGTATTACTTAATTATATGAATAATATTAATGATAGTAGAGTCGAGTTAAAGTTGAGTTAAATTTTGAGTTGAAATAAGAGTGAGTAAATTATTTCATAAACAAGCAAACCATCCTTTTAAGTTAGTTATAGGTTATAGATTATAGATTATAGAGAGATTATAGATTAGGTAGATTATAGATATAGATTATAGATAGTTATAGATATAGATTATAGAGGATCTTGCCAATTAGACTAAGCGAACACTCCTGTATTCCGGGCTCAATATCGATTTCTGCTATTTCGATTCCTGATCTTTCTTTGTCGGATAAATCGAACTTATGAAGTTTGTCAATGACTTCGTGCTCCATAACTGCTATAAATGAATACAAACTCGATCAAACCTCCCGAACAATCTGAGTAAGCACTGCGATCCTGAAACCCACCGCTGCCCACACAAGATAAGAGGCTCATAACCGTTAACTAGAAATCAACTACATTATCATGTCCTGGTAGCTGAGAAACTGGTCAATCAGTCTAACAATAGCACTTATCCTACTAAATGGCTTATACTTGCCAGAACTACCCGTCAAAAGCTAGAACAGTACATCGAATGATAATGTTGACTTCCAATATACTCACCAATTACAACCTGATATTCAATCAATGCTAAGCTTGGGTAACAATTAAACCACAAAACCCACAACAAAAATTATTGATTTTAGAGAAACACCAGCTAGAACTAGAAAAAGGAATGAGTTTGTACCAGACAATACCAGAGCCATGCTAGCAAAAAGTTTAAAATGAAAACCAAACTGAAATTACTAGGAAAACATAAGAATCCAAATCAGCCACGACTTGGGACGTACCACATAGGTGCCGGACAAATCTTTTTCAAGCTCTGAGCATTACATGGATAGTAGCACGGAGACACCATCTTGTTTCCATAACTGAAAATGCCAACGTCATGGCCTCCTAAAACATCGAAGTAAATTGATCCGAGCTTGACAACCTCTGGGTAATGGGCCACTGGCAAAGCAACTGCATCGCTGTAGAAGCCAACAAACAGAGCCCACCCACCTAGAAACGAATTCTCCACACACTCAACACCCGCAGTGGCAGGATCATATCTCTCAACATCAAAATCAATAGTCACATCCGGAAAGCCTTGTTCGTAGATAGAGCCGGTGGGATCGTTGTTCGAGTCAATATACAAACTGTCGGGGAGCATGCTCATCAGCACATACTGAGTCACCAAGAGAAGGTCCTCCCCAGCAGCCACCAGATGCTCCACGGACTCACAAATCAGGTTTTTGGGATGCCACAGATTCTTTTCCTCTGGAAAATCTAATTTCTTGCAGTCAACGAGACTCGGGGACAGAGGGTCCCCAAGGTCACAAGTGTTGGGTTTTTTGCTCTTTTGTCCCACATTGATTATGGGATGAGAGAGGGGAGAGTTTTTCCCTATATAAGAAGGTGCTACTTCTTATATAAAATCATCCCACAAAGTTATTGTGTTAACAATTAATTTCTGGTTAAAAATTCCTTAGGGTGAGAGTTAGGGTTAACGGATAGAAAATTCTGTGGGGTAATTTTGGGTATAAGTGAGTGTAGAAAAATTATATAATTTTTTACATAGTGGATTTTCTACGGCCTTGTTGCCCTGGTGGTTTTTCCCTCTTTGTTAACAGAGGGTTTTCCATGTTAAACTTTGTGGTCTCCAGTTTTATTATTTTCAGTGGATCTTGGGCGGAGTTTTGGTGTGGTCGGAATTCCCAACAAGTGGTATCAGAGCGAGGTTAGCCTAGTTGGTATTCTGAGTATGCTCTGTGGTTGCAGTTTTGTCTGATCTTCCACATCAGAAAAGATACCAAAGAGGTATGTTCGTGCGGTGGAGCCAGTGACGGGGGGAGCTTGTGCGCAGAGGAGTTTTTTGGGCAGTGGAGGGAATAGTTACTGTGTAAGTAGGTTATGTGTAGGAGACTGGTTTTTAAGTGGGACCATTGTGACCCCACCAGCCTTTCCTGAGAGCTTACTTAGAAGGGTAATTCTTTAGGGGGTAGGTCGCTACCCTCCCTGAGAATTTATCTGATCAGTACTATTCAAGGTTGCTGCTCGGTTTTCTGCGAAGTTAGTGTTCACTAATTTACGAAGATGTCTGGAAATAAGATATCGAATCTGGCGATATTTGATGTGGAGAAAATCGACGGAAAAATCAACTTTGGCTTGTGGCAAGTGCAAGTGAAGGACATGCTGATTCAGTCGGGGTTACACAAAGCTTTGAAGGGCTCGGAAATTTCCAAAGGCAGTGCTACCAGCAGCACTGAAGAAAAAGCTGGTGTGAGCAAATCTGGAATGAGCGATGAAGATTGGGAGGAACTGGATTTGAGAGCGGCAAGCACGATACAACTGTGTTTGGCCAAGAATGTTCTTGCTAATGTGCATGGAATTTCGATGGCAAAAGCATTATGGGACCAGCTTGAGGAGTTGTATCAGGCTAAAGGCGTCTCAAATCGGGTGTATCTGAAGGAGCAGTTTCACACACTGCGAATGACTGAAGGTCAAAGCATCTCAGACCACTTAAGTGTTCTCAAGGGGATCGTCTCAGAGCTCGAATCCATTGGAGTGAAGATTGATGATGAGGATCAGGCGTTGAGACTCATCTGGTCTCTTCCAACTTCTTATGAACACATGAAGCCGATCTTGATTCATGGGAAGGAGAAAATTGTATTTTCTGAAGTCACTGGTAAACTTCTTGTGGAAGAGAGAAGGCTAGATGGTGGACGAAACAATTCACCGGAAGGTTAAGTCATGCTCGTCGGTGACGGAAAGAAGAGGAACTCCAGGAAGAAGCAAGTCGTGATTTGCTGGACGTGTGAACAATCTGGGCACGTGAAAGATATTGTCCGAAAGGAGGAGCAGGTTCGGCAAAAAGCTCCAAGTCGGTAAGTGGAGATACCGAAGAAGCTAATTTTGTCTCTCTCTCTCTCTCTCCATGGATGAGTTTTGCTAAGAGAGAAAAGGGGAGTCCTTATGGCATGTCTCTAAGTGTCATGAAAGAGGACGTGTTGCAATTAGCGGGTCCACAGTTTACACACAGGCATTGGTTTGGCGGTGATGCAAGGTGTGTGGTGGAAAAAGCGTGTCGAGGGCTGATGAACTTCCAGGAAAGCCAAACGTGGAAGTTGCACCATAGATTTCAGCAAGGTTATTTCGACATGGGCCGAAGAAATGCTTGGATGCGAGTCCGAGTGGATATGCTTTTATGGTGGAGCATGATAGCGAAAGCTATGAAAAATTTCATCAAAGTGAATAGTGGCTGTCAGATGGGCCAAAATCGCAAGGTGGAGTTTGTTGGGTTTTTAGCTCTTTTGTCCCACATCAGTTATGGGATGAGAGAGGGGGGGAGTTTTTCCCTATATAAGGAGGTGCTACTTCTTATGTAAAATCATCGCACAGAGTTATTGTGTTAACAGTTAATCTCTGGTTAAAAATTCCTTAGGGTGAGAGTTAGGGTTAACGGATAGAAAATTCTGTGGGGTAATTTTGGGTATAAGTGAGTGTAGAAAAATTATGTAATTTTTTACATAGTGGATTTTCTACGGCCTTGTTGCCCTGGTGATTTTTCCCTCTTCGTTAACAGAGGGTTTTCCACGTTAAACTTTGTGGTCTCCAGTTTTATTATTTTCAGCGAATCCTGGGCGGAGTTTCGGTGTGGTCGGAATTCCCAACACCAAGACACCAAGTCATAAGACCAGGTGAGGGCAAACAAGAGTTGGTGTTCTTTGGAATATACACAATTCTTGTACCTTAAAGCGACACTGGTGCTTGTCTTCCCATCAACAATACAGGTCCACTACTTGCTGGACCCAGGGCAGCAGTAGGCCATGGCAGCTGGGCAATTGTTAGTCATGACGGCACAACAATTTTGTTCATCATCATCCGGGGAGCATGATAGGATTACCTTATACACACGCATCGTGCTGTTGCGGGAGGCAGCCGGCAGGTTGTGCAATGGGGGAAGCTTTATGTAGCAGTCGGAGATGGGGTTGTAGAGGAACATTTTTTCGGGTGTTGGGGTTGAGCAGGGAAAGCCAACCGTGAGAGGAACCCACAATATCCATCATATCTCCCATGAAATCCTTTTTCGCGGTTGTAGACACCACTGTGTCTGCCGAGAGGCTGCAGAACTTGTAACGCATGGTTGGGGCAGTGTTGGTGCCGCCTTCGAAGACGGAAGACAGCATCAACCAAGGAGATGCTAAAGATGCAATCTTTTGTTCTGTGGGATCTGAAATCACGGTGTCGGCCGCCGTGTTCATCCGGCGAGCGGCTCCGATTGGATAAACCCTAAATCGACTGGAAAATTCATGAACAGAAGATCCCGCCTTCCATTTTCCAAAAATCAAATTGGTAGAAAATCCGGCGAGCCCTTTCCGACAAATCGAAGTCATTGATTAACTCCTACAGAGGCAGCATCAGTTGGTCTAATTTTTTTAGCGCTTTCCTTTATTTAGTGGTAGTTCAGTTTTAACGACCTTCTTGCTTAAATTAAATCATTTAAATTAAAAAATAATAATTTATATTGTGAATCACTATTTACCGCCTCCTATTACTAGTTACGGCTCCCTCTTACAGAGTCATGCCAATCATTTCGATCAACGGTATCTTGTACCTGTGCAAAATGAGACCAAAAGACAAAAAATATAATCACATAAAATTTAATCGAACATATTAATTTAAATTCATACTAATAACGTATTTATAAATTAACACACCTGTTGGTTTTGTAGGTGGAATCGATGCCAACATACAAGTAATATGTCTGGAATTGTCTGACTGAATCAGGATGAACCATGAATATGTTGTTGGGTTCTATTAGGAACGTCGACAATGTGCACATTCAAATCTATTGAATAATAAATCCTAACGCAGCGGAATCTATAGTTAGGATTAGGACTTACGGTTTAAAATTTTTGCCGACTCTGAGACTTTTCTGATTTCCGTTGCTGGAGATCGTCTGAACACCAAAGTCTAATGGGCGGCTAGACTTGGCTTTTCTCTATTCTAATCGAGTCACTATGGTGCTCCAATCGCTCATCAAGCTCATCGGATCGTCTTGGACCTTCAGAGAGTAAGTCGGGTTGCTCGGGAACCATCTTGGACTCAAACTGGGGCTTCTGGACCAAGCTGGACCGTTCTGAAGTGTGCTGGACCGGTCTGGGGCGGTCTGGTAGTCGCTGGACCCGAGCTGAACGCGATCAGGGCTGCCTGGAGCCAGTGGACTCCACCTGGCCCACGCTGGAAGCAACTGGGCCGAAATCTCGTCGCTGTTGGGCCGCTGGGCACGGGCTAAGGAAGCTGGGCTCACGCGGGCTTGGTCGGGCCGCTCGCGGGCTGTCTTCGGGCGCGCGGGCTGGGACTGTGAGAGGCGCGGGCCTGGACGCGGGCCGCACGGCCCGCGCGTTTTCTTTCTCTTCATCTGGTGACAAAAAAGAAGTCTCCTATTTACAGAAGGAGTAAAGATCGAACACGCGACCTCGCAGAGAGAAGAACGCGCCGCACAACATCGCGCTACCCATTGTGTTCTGTCAATTTAGCCTGAACGATCAATGAAGAACCTGACCGCGAAAATAATATATCGAAATGAATACGAATCAACAACCTTCGAATCTTCTATTGTATGACCTTTACACGATCTCTAATAAATCTTGGTGGAGCGATTTATTAGATTTCCCAAAACCTCTTGATCATCTTCTTCTAAGACCTTATGGCGCTAACCGAATTTTCTCTTGAAGAAGAATCTCTCTCTTTTTTCTCGCTTGAAGAGGCCGAATTTCTCCAGCCCTTCGGGGAGAAAAACGTGTGAAGCATATCCAAGAGGTTAGGGGACCTACTGTATTTATAGGCTACAATAGGGACCTAAAAAAGGTGCTAAATATGGGCTTATTCTTTAAGGTTTAGGAATCTTTATTATCTTCCATCTCCTTTTTCCCATCTAGGATAATATTCCTAATAATTAATTACCTTCTAGAAGACTCATAATCTCCTAACCCTAGGTAATATTCTAGAAAAAATATTCCCATCCTTAGGGAATTATGGAATATAATTAATTCCTAATTCATAATCTTGGAATTAAATAATAAAACATTCCACTAGAGTAATATTATTGCTCTCCCCATTTAGCTCCGAATTACAATTAATTCGTTTCCACTGATTAAATATATTAATCCAATTGATCGATTTATCTCCCCATGTTTAAGATATAACGTCTGTTGATTAATTAAATTACTGACAAAATAATTAATCAACTTCTTATTCACTTCCGAAACTAGTACCACTCAGATCCTTAATCATTACACATCCGCCTGCAGGGCTTGACATAATATTCCTTCCTGAGCTCATTTCGGGGACGTCATCAACCCAGCGCACTGGGACACAGTGACCGTAAATAATTTATAACGGCCATATAAACACACTTATTTACCAAAATACCGAGTATGTCATCCTAGCAGAATAGGAATCACCCTTGATAAATCAAATAAATAAGTAATGAATACATATGCCCATTTTATATTATCTTACAGCTTAAGAGTACGCATCAATTACCGAAGGTCTAGATTACAACAACGGTCAGTGAGTCTCATAATCTTATCCTTCTGTGGTCATGTTCAACACTTAACATAAGTGCTAGTGTAATCCTTCAGTCAAAGACCAACTGAATCGAGAATACACTACAATCTTTTTCCAAGTGGGGTCTCACTGCCAGTCTAGACTTTGAACGAATAGTTTAGTCTTATAAGAAACCGATAGGTGATCTTTCTGTTCGAAACTCTTCGAACCACACTACCTCAATATAAGACATGGAGCATGATTGCATAAATAAATAAACTGCAAGCATATGTACTTTGACCGAAACATGATGGCCATATCAAAATGGAATTGATAGAATCTGCAAATTGGAGCTTTTACAGCATATCTCTAACATATGTGTGTCAACGCATTTGTGTCCGGATCGACATTTGTATAAACTATATAGCTGCTCCAAGCCAAATGTTGAAGCTAGGTAGTAACGTCTCTACCCTCAAAACTTTCCTTGTGCAACCTGTCTCTATAGTTGTAACGCCCCACTTTTAATAGACGAAATTCAGAATAAATTTTTCAAAATTTATTTCATTACTAATTGAGGCGTTACTTTTCAAAAGCGATTTCCAATAATCAACATTAATCGTAATTCTCAATCATCAATCATCATTCTTCCTTTAAACAATCATAAATCCTCAAGAGGAAATAAAGAGAATCACTTTAACAATAATTCAAATCTAAATTGTTATACCCCGAATTTTATTAATAAAGGAAAAATACTAGCTTTTAATTTAAAGCTAGCCTTTGTTAATAAATAATCATGTTCATGTTCAAGTTTAAGTTATTCAGTCAGCTATATTCTAAGTTCGACTATTAGTCGATGTGTTATTCGATCTGATAATCGAATAAGTTTTCAGATTTAATTCCGATTCATTCAATTAGTTAATGAGTCCGGAATTAATAAGCCAAGTTGACGAATTATTCAAAATATTAATGTTCGGATTAATCGTCTAAGTCAAGAATGTTCTAATTAAGTACCGAGGTCAAGTTGTAACCAAAAACGAGTACGTTCGGTTAAGGTTACCATATATGAGCGTCGTCATTCCTATACAGCAACGTGTTCACATTGGTACACCGTCCATCACTAATTAAGTAATGGTCATTAGCCCTTGCTTAATTAACTTAATCATGTTTAAGCTAATTAATCCCGATTAGCTTAAAGATAATCATGATTAGCTTAATGTTAATGAGGATTAATTAAAGGATAATCATGTTTAAGGTAATCATGCTTAGCTTAGTATTGAGTGTGCTCAATATGGCCATTATTATGTCCTTAGCTCGTCTAAGCCATGCTTATCCGAGCTAATAGCCGAGAGGTCAAAGTTTTCCCCCACATTTTTCGTGCATCCTCATCACTTCAGGTACACATGGAAGGCTGGTGGTGACTCGGACAATGACTAAGCAACGGATTGGGTGA
>CACSLK010034108.1:10817320-10829891 GCA_902706635.1 Striga hermonthica | reverse complement strand
GGCGACCTTACTGTCGTCGACGCAAATGCCAGCTGCCGAGATAACAAAGCCCAAAAAGAGGACCGAGTCGACCACAAAAGAGCACTTCCGAGGTGCCGCATAGAAGGACTCAGACCTCAGAATCTGTAACACCGACCGAACGTGCTCCAAATGCTCTGGGACCGTGCGACTATAAATGAAGATGCCATCGAAATAAATTACGACACACCGCCCAATGAGATCACGCAATGCCTGGTTCATCACACGCATGAAAGTGCTGGGGGCATTACAAAGACCAAACGACATTACCAGCCATTCGAAAAGCCTCTCCCGAATTTTGAACGTGGTCTTCCACTCATCACCTGGCCGGATCCGTATCTGATGATAACCACTCCGAAGATAAAGTTTGGTAAAAACCGAAGCACCATGCAACTGGTCCAAAAGTCATCGAGGCGAGGAATAGGAAATTTGTAGCGGACTGTGATCTTATTAATAGCACAGCTATCGACACACATACGCCACGAGCTATCCTTCTTCAGAATGAGTAATGCCGGTACTACACAAGGACTCAAACTGCGCTGAACAACCCCTCGTTGGATTAACTCTTCCACCTGTCGTCGTAACTCTTCATGTTCAGCCGGGCTCATACGATAATGAGGGCGATTAGGCAGTGAAGCGCCCGGGAACAAATCGATATGATGCTGAATGTCCCGAAGCGGAAGAAGATCAGCAGGTAACTCAGCCGGAAAGACATCAACAAATTCAACAAGCAAAGGTTTGATAACATCTGGCGGTGTTGTAGGGGATGGCATATCCGTACCTAGGAGAAGCAAAACACATGGGGCCTCTCGCATCGCGCCCTCAAATGCCGTGTGGGACAAGAATAGAACCTGAGCTAGCGGCGGTAAAGGCAATGGACGAGGAGCGGACGGATGAAGGACCAATCGAACCCCCTCAAACATGAAGCTGTAAGTATTGAGGCGCCCATCGAAAGCCACGGCACGATCGAATTGCCATGGACGACCCAACAAGAGGTGACACGCGTCCATGGGCACCACATTACACCATGCTGAGTCCCGGTACTTGGGCCCGATGGAAAAGTGGACCAACACCCGACGGTCCACTGTGACCGAGTTAGCCCGCTTAATCCATGCTAGAGTGTACGGTTGAGGGTGTGGCACCGTCAATAGCTGAAGTCGTTCCACCGCGTCCTGTGCCACCACATTTTCACAAGAACCAGAGTCAATAATAAAACGAAAAACACGACCACCTACCGTATATGTGGATTCAAAAATATGGTGTCGCTGAAGAGGCTCCGTGGACTCAGAGACCCGAGGCGCCAAACACGAACGCCGAAGAACCAATGCAAGTCCCTCGTCGCCGCACAAATGTTCCTCCACCAGCTCAGGCTCGAAGTCAAAATTCGGCGGGCCATCATAAATGCCCGCAATGCCGTCACCATCCTCGGCCAGCAAAGCCCGAGACCCGCCGCGACGAGGGCACGCGGACTGCCGGTGACCTACCTCTCCGCAAGAGAAACACCAGAGACCACCACCTCTACGCGAACCCTCTACGCCAGCCGAATCCGCACCAATCCCGACCGCCATGCTAGTTGAAGTACCGGTCGTAAAAAATCTGGCCGTCCCAGGCGTGCTGCT
This sequence comes from Striga hermonthica, assembly GCA_902706635.1. Taxonomy (NCBI): domain Eukaryota; kingdom Viridiplantae; phylum Streptophyta; class Magnoliopsida; order Lamiales; family Orobanchaceae; genus Striga; species Striga hermonthica. The sequence goes on along the minus strand of CACSLK010034108.1, from coordinate 10,828,254 downwards.
GCGATTACCGGTCACAGACGATCGGTTCGATCCCACTAAAGAAGATGGAAGGCCACCCATGCGTTGCTGAAATCCTGATGGCAGTAAGGAGAACCTCGTCTGTTGTTGTTCGATGAGCAAGGCCTATTGATGAGTAGCAAAGACGGTGTCAGGAGAAAACAAATTCATCATGTCGCGAATAGCAAGTCGTAGGCCCCCAACATAATGGGACACCTTCTGAGCCGTCGTCTCACGTAAGCTAACTCGTGTAAGTAGGCGATAGAAATCCTTCATGTACTCATCCACGGAACGAGCACCTTGACGCAAATTATGTAGCTGTTGATATGTGGTACTGACATAGTTGGACGGAAGAAACTCCCGCTCAATATGTTTCTGGAACTTGGCCCACGTTGTGATTTTGGGTTTACCCGAGGGACGTCGTTCATCCTTGAGGTGCTTCCACCAGGTGATTGCCCACCCTCGCAACCGAGTGCCGACGAGGCCAACCCGCTAGTCGTGTGGGACGTCTTTGTAGTCGAAAACAGCCTCCACAGACGCAAGCCACTCGAGAAACTCGGCAGTGTCCAGCCCACCCGAAAATTCTGGGACATCCACGCGAAACGCACTTTCCCAACGCCTTTCTTCACGTAGGTCGTCGTCTGGCCGTGGATGATCTCGCCCGAACGGGTTTTCCTTCTTCTCTGTAGCATCCGAATCGCCGCTCACCTCCGCGCACGGCGAGCGTCGTCTGCCACCAAATCGCGCGTGGCCGCGACCCCCACGGCCACCACAATGCCCACCGCGACTGTCGTCCCGATTATCGAGCCTGTCGCAGTTCGTTTTGTAGCGTCGCATCAGTAGCTGCAGAGCCTTCAGGATATCCGTCATACCCACCGCTAGGTCTGCCATATCTCGGCCCATCGACTCGTTTTGCAGAGTTAGGGCTTCAATCGCCGCATCCCTCCTATCATCAGTTGGATCGTTCTGTTTTGGCCGTATCTAGGATCGTAGTTGAACCCTGGATACCAACTGATGTAGCGCAGCGATAAGCGAAAACGGAACAAGATGAGAAAACTCAATGTGATAAATTATTTTATAAACTTCTGATCGTCTTACCAAATAAATAAATTCCATATAACATGTATTATTCAACTCCTAATTAGGAAAAGGGAAATAAAGCATAATAATAAAATAGATAGGAAATAAATAACTAAACTAAGGACGGTAAACGATCATATTTTTCCATAAATGCCATCGTAATCTCGTCTTCATCACATTGTCATTCCCCCTCTTGTTTAATTGTGCTAAGTTACACAAACATAGCCCATTCAGCCTGAAGAGAGCCTTTAGCCTTAAACTGTACTTGTATGCAAAAGTCATTGCCACTCAAGGCTAAGATATATGTGTCCTTGCCCAAACACAGAAGTAGCCCTCCTCTGGTACCTTGAGATTCCATATATAACCAACATCCTTCAAATCCTAACCTTTTACAACCCTTAGATACATAACATTTTTGTTTTTTTTTTTTACTTCAGACAAAAAGACAAATTTGGATGGTGAGACACGATGGTCTCTCGTAATTGGGGAACTGTAGAGGGCCTACACAGCCCTATGCAGTTGCACACCACAACCCTTATTAATCTTGGTGGGCTATTTGTGGCTGGCTTCCTCCACCATGGTTCCTTTCAGTTTAGCCTTTTTTGACTCACATATAATGATTTGTGACCTTCTTCTTCTCGTCTGCCATGATCTTTCTCTGTCTGGGCTCTTTTATATCTCATCAAAGGGAGCTTTGTCGCTATTGGATTTTGACTTCTCATTAGTCTTCCTTCATCGACTGTTTTTCTCCTCCAATGATAAGTTGGATTAATAGTTTTTTCTCTACAACAGGTAAAGAGGTCTTAATCAGAGTTGTGATAAATGCATTACCAGTGTTCTCAATGTCATGTATTAGATTACTTGTGGGCATTTGGGAGGAATTAAGCAGGCTTACAGCTTCTTTTTGGTGGAGTAAGGGAGAGAATCTTGATAGAGGCATCCACTTGAAGAAATGGAGTAGTCTAGCACTACCTAAAAGCAATGGAGGACTTGGCTTTTAGGATTATAAGCTCATCAATGAAGCTCTTATGATGAAACAATTATGGAGAATCACCACCATGCCATATCTCTTGGTGGTGTAGATTATTATTATTATTATTATTATTATTATTATTATTATTATTATTATTATTATTATTATTATTATTATTATTATTATTATTATCATTATTATTATTATTGTTATAGCAATTAATATTATTTAAGAATTAGTAGCTTAGAGAATAAGCTAGGGTATAGTTTGAGGGATTCATTTAAAGAGATCTTATGCTTTGTTATTGAGGAGTTGATTCTGAATGAAATAAGATATTGTTGAGTTTTACGTGTTATACGAGAAAGTATCTCGTTTACTCGTTTATCCTTCAAATTCATACGCTTCCCTACATCAGTTGGTATCAAAGATCAACACGATTCACGATGCTGTCGCGAAGACAAGATGCTGCAAACGACATACGGTTGCCGCCATCTACAACCTGAGCCGCTAGACCGAGTGGTTTGGCCGCCAGCTCTCGAAACGATGGGTTGTTAGATTGTAGATATATCCGCAGAGATCAGGGACATACGACTAACTATCCGTACCATGGTTCGGGACAAGCAAACGAACCGCGACTTGGCCTGCCGGGGCGGCCGCGGGGGTTATGGCGGAAGTCGTTGTGGAAGAGGGCCTGGCGGGGCACCCTATCAGCATACGCGACCACAGACGCACGGCGAGGACGACGGAGAAGAAACATTGTCGGAGGTCCACCCTTTCAGCTTCCGACAGGCACAACACGACGACGATCGGACTTGAAGTCATCGTTCCAAGTTGAAATCCTCAAATTTTCAGGGGCCTTTGTAGACACACGAGGGTCGATCGAATATAAGGGTCCGCCTCGTTTTGATGACGAGGGGTCGACTGAATATACGGGTCTACCTATTGTTGATATCGAGGAGTCGACAGGTTATGAGGGTCCACCCGTTTTTGATGAGGAGCCATCTGTGGCGTCGATGGAGGACGAGTGCCATGTGGTTGTAGAATCATATGTGAGGCCACGGGTTGTGCCTGGAATGGATGTTTTCAGTGAATTGGAAGATGGATTTTCATGGTCTTTTATTCAACAAGCATATGTGTCTGATAACTCGCATATTGTGCTTGAAAAGGATAAAGTGGAGAGTTGGTGTCATAGATTTTTTCTTGTGAGTATACCATGTTCATGGCCCGTCAAATTGGTCAGGTCAGGATTGTGGAGCAGTTGAAGACGAGATTGCTCTGGATTCGAGGGCAAATGTTTTTCGACAAGGGGAGAATGATGGAGATAAGGATATTTAGAATCTTTAATCTAAATATTTGTTTCCCTCTTTGTTATTATTATTATATTATTATTATTATTATTATTATTATTATTATTATTATTATTATTATTATTATTATTAGTGGTATTATAGATTTGTTAGGTAACTTATTTATTTATTACTTTGTTAGGATTCTTGTCTTGTTGAACAAGTTATTATTAGGGTTTCAAGAGTCTTATTTAAAGGATTAATATGCAGTTGATTATTGAATGAAAATATGAATAGATATATTGTTTTGGTTCTTGAGATTGCCATCTCATTAATATCTTCCCACTCGTTCGCTTCCCTACATCACAACTTACTGGTGCAATCTTCTCGACGTACAGATTAAATCCATCACTATCTAAGACGTATCTCCTACCTTCCTGCTCCAATCAGAATCAACCCCACTCCCCTCCAATCAATCCCCTCCTAACGAAAAACTGGCCATCGTCGATCGGACGCTAGAGGATGGCCTGGGCCTCGGCATCTACAAGCTATACTGGTGGGCCAGCTAGGGCAGGCGCCTATCCGGAAGAAACAGAAGAGCGGGAAAACAGTCACGCTGTTGTCCGTGGGAACCGGAGGTATCCAGAACAATCGGAGGCCGTTGGACCACGAGGACCCGAGGGAGTACGCCAACCGCTGCAACGTGCAGTGGCATAGGGTTGCGGCGTACCCACAGAGGCTGGGCGACCTCGCCGTGAAAAGTTCCATCCCTTGCTCGATTATGTATGTGGAGGGGAATCTGGAGTCGAAGATCTTCAACGACCTCATCACGAGTCTCATCCGGCGGATACGAGAGGTGTCTGTGCGGAAGAACGAGCGGGTCGTATTCTTGGGAAGTGGAGGTGATTCGAAGCAGACTTCAAGGGCTGTGGTTTCCGACGTTGGCTATTATTGAGGTGATTTTGCCTTATATCTAATTAATATAATATGTTCCATTGAATTGTTTTTTATGAAGAAAAAAAATCTATATCTATATAATGGACCAATCCTTATTGCCATAGTTGGCATGATTTTGGGCGGGAAATTTTTTTTGTCTATTTTTTGCATTTAATTAATATTTATTTATTAACAAATCTTATGTATGAAAAAACATAATTAATTTTTATACACTCAATGACTACTACTCATTAACTACAAATTGGCTTAAATTGAAATTATGACCATAGATTTATTAGATATTTTTTTCAATAAAATCTTATATTAATTTATTGACAAATTGAAAAAATTATTATGGAAATTGATTTGATTAAATATATTATCATCTATGGTTGTATGTATTAATTTAATGGATTATATTCAAAATATTTAATAAAATAATTAAAATAACTATGTTTAAATCATACTAACTTAATAAATAATTTAAAATATTAATAAAAGTTTCTGAAATGTAGTCAATTTAATTATAAAAAGGTCATCCCCATTGTGTATATCAGATGTAGTGATAATACCGTTGAAAATTTAAATATTATACTGACAAAAATAAAATTTGATGGTCGGGTGCAAATCAGAATTACAAATTTCAGCTTTCAATTTTTAAAATTATATGTTTTTTCGTATACATTTTGTAAATGAAAATAAGTTAATAAAATAGTGTGATAATTTAATTTATAGCACTTGGTAATTATAATAATATATAAAATATCTAAATAATCGAATAGATACTATGTAACTAATTATATAAGTTAAAAAAATGAACTAAAAAAATAAATTTAAATAAAAAAATAAAATATTTAACCATTAAAAAAATGTGTTTCATAAGAATTAAAGTTACTAAAATTAAAATTTATCTATCAAAGTTATTAACATTTAATGCCTTAATAATTGTAGCGGAAGCTAAATATTACGGGTTAAACGTTGGTCAATTATCAAGCAATGTATAAATCATGAATTGTTGATAAAATTATAAGACTATGATAAACGACAATTTTATAAGTACCTACAAGTAATTTTATTCAAATATCATATAACCTTATACATTTATAATATTTTGTAGACTTATAAATAATAAATTTATATATTAAATAGCCAAAAAATACAAATATATATATATATATATATATATTATAAAGTAACGATAACAGTAAATAAATAAATATCATATTATTACTAAATAGAATATTGTGGATAATATAATTTCATATTATTTTAAATAATTTTTGAATATAAAAAAATATCTTTTATCCCGTGCATCGCACGGGTATCAACACTAGTTGTGCTGAAGGGGCAAATTCAGGGGCGGAGCCAAAATTTGATATCTACCCGGGCTAAATTTATTTTTTTTTATGAAAACCCGCATGCCTTATAAATAAAATTTTTAGAATGACCAACTAAAAACTAAATTAGTCAAAAAAAAAAAGAAAAAAAAAAACTTATGAAACAAACTTTATAAATTATACTTACCAAACTTTAAGTGTGACCAACGTACTAAACACTAAATGAGTCCAAAATAAAAAAGAAATTACTTTATATACATTCAGTACTAATTATATTTAATGTGAAGTATATAAATTGAAAAATTAACAAAATAAGCAAAATTTAGTATCTAACTAATAAACAAAAGAACTTTCAAACATAAATGGAATATATAATTAGAATATTAATTATTGTATAAAATTACATATTAAAGGTGAACTACGTGCAAAATATAAACTAATGGAAACAAACATAAATCTTATTATAAAGAGACTGAATATGTACCTTTTAATAAATATCCTTAATAAATAAATTAGACTTTATGTATGAATAATGGCCTATTCTTCTAATTAAAATTTAGTTAGTTATCAAGCACGTAACCCACTTAATGGAATCTGGACCAAAAAACCAAAAAAAAAAAAAAATAAATAAATAAATAAATAACATGTTAGTTTTTCATATGCCATCGGGCTAAATTTTGTTTTTCTAGAAAGCAAGAATATTATATACTATTCTTCTATTAAATGATAATTGAGGGGCACCCGGGCTACAGCACAGGCTCACTTGTAGCCGCAAATTGGTATTAGTCTTAATTTTTCAGAATCTTTGTAGTAACTTGTTTTTTTATTGCTTGTAAAAAATGTGTTGAGCTTTTGGCCATTTTACTGAAATGTTTCTCTTTGTTCTTTGGTAATCGGATATTCTACTTTTCTAAAGGTTGTTATAATATGTACAGTAAGCGAGTCTGATACGTATTTTTAGGATAAACAAATTAGGGTGAAATTTGAGGAATTTCGTGATGCATTGGTTAGGATAATAGAGATGCTAACTTTGTGTTATGTGAATTAGTATATTTTTAGTTCTCTTGAGACCGAAAATTATATAGTAAAGAATAACTAGCCTGACTAGAAGTCTTTTTTTTTTCTCCAAACGATAGATTATAGCATTAAAGAACGAATAAACCACCCAAGAGCGCTTGGATGAGATGGCGTGGGTCTCTTCCAGCTTAACCAGTGGTCTCGTGTTCGAGTCCTGAGAATGCAGCAGTGTTAAACCTCTTGAGGGAGAGCTTTGCCGCCCTTGTGGTCCTACCCGGCTCGATTTCGGATTAGTAGGTTCCCCTGTGGATCCAGAAATCGGAAGGTCCCTGTACCCAAAAAAAAAAGAACAAATAAACCGAAAAAATTTCAAACAATATTACATCTACAATGAGAGACTCACTCATGGAGTGATCTAGAGACAACAACAAGCAAATACGAGAAAAACCGGGGATACAACCACCGGGACTTTCCTTCGAATAAACCAGAAAACCAAAGCAACACCTCCACTAAACAACAAAAAATAAAAAATAAAAACAAAAAACAAAAAACAAAAAAAAAACAAAAAAACAAAAAACACCGGGAAAAAGACACCAAACACCTGAGCTACCTTTTCAGGCCAGCATACTCTTGACTTTCTCTCCAAGCCCCTCGAACCACGATCTTTTTCGGGATCCAAACAATTTCAAATAGCCACAGATTCCGAGAAGGCCATAGCCACAATAAAATGTATGTAGATAATTGGATACGGTCTTCGACGATATCAGAGTTACCTATATCATATAACTGCCATCACCACATTTTAAAGAATGGTGTGTTCATGTGGATCTCCTCCCAATCAATAGTCGGTAACTTCCACACTAACTTGGCCCTGCTCAGGTAAGAAGAAGGTTTCTTCTGGTTCAATCTGATCCTCACACATCTTACAAATCGAATATGCGAGCATCCCCCTTTTAGCCACATTGATGCTCACTGGTAAAGGCCCTGTGAAACACTTCCATAGAAAATGTTTGAGCTTCCCTTTAACTTTCAGCTTTCAAGTTCTGTTCCTGGATTTTTTGTCCATCAGGGTTGACCCACTCCCTTCAGCTACATCAGTTCTAAGCATTTTCTGGACCAATAGGTGGCTATAGGAACTTGCAACTGAAAAGTTACCATTTCCATCTATTATCCACCTCCATCTATCAGGTTTGTCAGGTGCAAGGGACTTGATGTCAATGATAGTTGCTCTGTCCCTATCAATAAAGAGTTGTTTCAGCAGCTCTTCATTCCACTCTTTACCATTCTCACTCATCAGTTCGCTAACCCAAATTGGAGTCTACCTGTCAGAGGCCACAAGGGTTGGACTACCTTGATTTAGGTTTGGCACCCAGCTGGAATCTTGAATTTTTGTTAATTTGCCATCTTTGAACTCTCTCATTAATTCTTTACAAAACAATGGCATAACATCTACCCAGTTATTCCAGAGCCATGAGGTTGACTGACTCCTCTGTACCTAAAAAATAGAAGATGTGGGGTAGTACCTGGTCTTGAGCACTTGACTGACCAAGTGATGTAGGGAAGTGTACGAATGAGAAGCATAAACGAGTAAACGAGATACTCTCTCGTAAAACACGTAAAACTTAACAATATATTATTTCATTCAAAATCAACTCCTCAATAACAAAGCATAAGATCCCTTTAAATAAAGATTTCATGGATTTAATGTGGCAACTTTTTCTTTTTCAACAACGGCACATTGAATCTCATATAACAACAATAAAAGTTTTACAACCTGGGGAATCAACTAATCCCAGAACAAACAGCCACACCAGGTCACACCAGGGTGCCCTAGACTAATAAAATAGACAAATACATAAAAAGAGTAACTTACAGCCTAATACAAAAATGACTAGCTAACAAGAAGAAAGCCATCAAACAATATAGCAATCCAGATCAGATAACCCAACAACATCCACTAAAGGCTACTATCAATAGTAGAACCCTTCAGTATGACTTGAAAAACCAATCAACCATCACATACTTGATAAGAAAATGAATCAGCACAACCAACATAGGAACACCTTGCCACTGAACCAAGCAAGGACCAAACAAGATATCCATATGTAGATCAGCACTAACATTTCTTAACAGAAGCAAATTCAATCCACTCCCTAGTTGTAGCTCTAACCACTTCCTTTCAGGCATAAGAGAGTGTTGGAATTTCCAAAGATTCCTGGACTTCTACAGTCGCCATAAAATATATGTAATGAACTGTTTTATATCCTGAGATGTTGTTGATCTATCCAAAGAACACACATCCCACCACCATCTTTTAAAACTACTACACTCACCTGAATTACCATCCCAAGTAACTGGGGACAACTTCCATACCCTTTGATTTCTAGGACAGTGGAAGAAGATATGCTCTGAACTTTCCATGGCCTCACGACAACTGTTACACACTAGATGAATATTCAGACCCCTTGAGTTTAAATTAAGGCTAGAGGGTAGAGAGTTACTGTAGCACTTCCATAAGAAGTGTTCAGTTTACTTTTAACCCTCAGAGCCCAACTTCTATTCCTGACTTTCTTGTCCTGCAAAGCTGATGAACTTCCTTCTGCCAAGTCCTTTTTCAAGATCTTATGTCTAATAAGATTTGAATATGTACCACCCACAGAGAATACACCCTTATTATCCAACACCTATTTCCACATGTCTTTCATTAATCGGCCAAGAGAGTTAATACCTTTAATGGCTTGAATATCCTGATCACCAAACATCGATGGCTCAGTGTCCAACTCAGTAAGATTAGGACGAAATGATTATCTTCAGAATCTTGAAGTGTTGAAGAATACAATACGATTTGCTTTCAGAAGAAATTATGTTACAACAGAAAGCGAATTCTCTCAGTAGATCAGCATTCCATTTTCTTCCCCTATCTTCCATTAGTTGAGCGACCCAGATCAGATCATTGCTTGTCCCAGGTTTTAATGATGGAATTCCTGTCTTTATAAAAACAACCCAGGGATTCTTCCATATTCTGGTTGATAGTCCATCCTTGATCTCCAATTTGAAATACTCCTTGTATTTATCTCTCACATTCAACCATTTAACCTTAGACAGAAAGCAGTAGAAGACTTAAGTACTTTAGCAATAGATTAGTTAGGGAAGTACCTAGCTTTTAAGATCCTGCTGACAAGAATGTTTGGCTTAGTAATGATTCTCCAAATTTTCTCTAGGATGAGGGAGTCATTAAAGAGAATTAGGTTTTTAAAACCAAACCTTCCAGCCTCTTTTGGTATGGAGACATATTTCTTGGCATTCCAATGTTCTGATTACCTTTAGTACACCAAAAAGAAGAACACAGACCTGCAATCACCTTGCAAACAGATTATGGTAAACAAAGCAAGACATAAAAAAAACTACATTGCATCTTAAATAGCTCTAATCAACACTTCTTTGCCAGCAGAAGACAAGAAGTTTTTCTTCCAATTTACAAGTCTTGACCTCACAACCATAATGGCATAATTGAATATATCTTTTTTGGATCTGCCAGTCTCCAAGGGCAGACCCAAATATCTAGATGATCTATGCATATGAATACCCATCATAAGCTGGCAAACATCATTTTTATTTGGGATGAACAATTTTTGCTGAAAAATATAGATGATTTGCTCAAATTCACTTTCTGCCCAGTAAAAGACTGAACTTCTACAAAAGATGCAAAATAATAGAAGCATGGTAAGCATCAACAACACAAAAAACCAATGTATCATTATCAAAAGCATGTATGATTTAAAAAATTTTAGAAACCAGAATAAAAGGATAGGGGGACAAGGGGTCCCCCTGTCTAATCCCCCTGGATGCTGAGATATACCCTTTGACTTTGCTATTAATATTAAAAGAATAAGAAGCTGAAGACACATAGGCAAGGATCCACTTTACAAAAGTTCTGTGAAACCCCATTTCAAAAGAATATTCCGAATACACCCCCATTCAACCATGTCATGGGCCTTCTACATATCTAATTTCACAGCCATATACCCTTTATTCCCATGAGAAAGCCTATTAAGATAGTGGATAACCTCTTGAGCTATAATCACATTGTCCATTAGCTATCTACCAAGTACAAAAACAGCTTGAGAACCACTAATACAACAATCCAAACAAGGTTTAAGCCTACCAGTAAAAATTTTAGAGATTATTTTGCAGGTGACACTACAGAAGCTTATTGGTTTAAAATTAGAGATGGAAGTGGGATTCACATATTTTGGGATAAGGGTGATCAGGGTGTGGTTCCATTTTTTAAGAATAAGCCCAAATTAA
>CACSLK010034108.1:10807000-10817288 GCA_902706635.1 Striga hermonthica | reverse complement strand
AACACTACCCACTGCTGCAAATATCAAATTTAACAACATCCCAAAAGGTTTGGAAAAAAATGGAGGACATAACATCCTGCCCTGGAGCTTGCCCTGCATCCATGCTGAATTGTGCTTCCCTTATTTCTTCCTCAGTAATAGGAGCTATATGAGTGTTGTTCATCTCCTCGAAAATGGAGTTGGGAATGAGATGTAGTATGTCCTCAAAGCCAGAGGAACCTTCAGAAGTGAACAATGATGCATAAAAAAACTCACACAACCAGCAATCTCTTGCTCAGAACTATAAGTAACTCTCCTCTCATTAATCAATCTGGAAATAGTATTGTTCTTACTCTTCTGCATGCTCGGCATGAAAGAACTTCAAATTTGAATAACCCCCCTTCAACCATTTGACTCTGGCTTTCTGATGCCAAAACTCCTCCTCTTTGTTGAAAATTCCATCTATAGTCTTCTTTAGATTGTGCCATTCATTCCATCTTCGGTTAACCCCCATTCTGCTTAACTCGTCCAACCTCCCTGCCATTGAGTCTTTAAGCTTTAGCTTCTCAGGTCTAAAAAAAATCTACTCCACCTTAATAGTGTAACTCTGGTTTCTTTTATTTTCTCAGTCACTTGAAACATGGGAGTACAATATTTCTTAATCCTCCAAGCATTTACAATTGTATCTTTGATCCCTTCCATGTGCAGCCATCTTCTATCAAAATAAAACCTCATGTTTCTTTTATCAGTTCTGATAGGTTGAAAAATATACGAGTTTTATATGTTTAATAGTGTATTTTTATACACTGAATTTATTCGCACGTTTTTTTACTTATATATTATTTGGATAGATTCATACACATTGATATTTTTGTATTATTTTCAGCTCATTGGAGTATTTTATGGACGCAAAGCATTAAATGGAAGTTCACGTAAAAATTATCGGGCTTTCCCAATACTCATCAATTTAGCCCGGAATGCAGTAAATTAAGCCTGATTCACGCAAGAGTTACAAATAAACTTACATCATACATGTTTGGTCTTGGCATAATATTGATGTGTGGGCCCAGAATCACTTTGGAAGGAGAAAATTAATTGGCAAGGAAACTTGAGCAAAGACAAATTGCAGGCCCAGGGAAAAATTGATAACGCGGCCAAGGAATTATTTATTTGGAAGGAACTAATACAACAAGGGAGGAGACGGGAATTATTTTTGGAGCGAGGAGAAAAAAGACGCCACGCACAGAAAAGAAGCGGAACCAGCAGAAAAATTCACGGACTGAGAAAGAGCTACACGCGGAGGGAAGCCGCAACCGTACACGAGGGAGATCTTTATTCTCTCTTTTATCTAGTACTTATATTTCTATTAGTATGGTAGGTTAGTATTTTTATCCAGTTTGAGGGGATGTTTGAACCCTAATTTCGATTTGTCTATGAATTGGATGATCTATTTCTTTCGTTGGTTACTTGAGACGTCGTATTTATTTTTGTTGATGTGTTGATTCATGTTATCTGTGTAGAATGTTTATGAATTATGAGTATTTGATTTAGTTTGGCCAGCTAGGTTGAATATTCATAGTTTAATTGCTATATTCGAGGCTCTAAATCCGTAATTGTTATTGTCTCGTTTCGTTAGTAGTAAACAAGGGGTCGTGCATCTCTAGGGTAACATGAACATAAGTTAAATGATCTGAGCTTTTGTGTCCACTGCTTAGACTGATCTATATTCCTATATATTAATGCTGCTAGCGGATTAAATCTAGAGAGCTTATTCTAGGTTGTCCACTGGTTAGGTTTAGTCGAAGAGCCTATTTTGATTAAATAATCGGTAAGGGAAAATTCGATTAACAGAGCTTGTTGTTAGCTAGGGTCGGTAATTCATTAGCAATTTAAAGATAGCGTCGAGATTAATTAACGATAGATTTAGATTGGGTGATAATTGAACCGAAAACTGGACTTCTCTTATTTTATTATTTTTATTTTTATCAAAATCAATCCCCCATCTTTATTTACTTTCTTAATTTAGTTCAATTAAAACGAAATTATCACAATTTAGTTTCTGCTCCTCGTGGGATCGACCCTTACTCGCCGCTACTACTAGTTAGTAGAGGTTTGTTACGGAAACTTTATAAATTTAAATTTGCCGCGTCGCGACGCGCGGTCAAATTTTGGCGCCGTTGCCGGAGAGTGGTGCAATTGAGTTGTGATTTTTTTTAGTGTTAATTGATTTAGGTATTAGATTAGTATTTATTTTATTTTGTTTTTATTTGATTCTCTTAATCTCCCTATTTCTATTTTTCTTTTGCAGGTGGTACTCGTTATTAATAGATGCGTATTGGAGCCCGGATTGTACTTACGCTTACGATTCATATTATGAAATGAAAAGGAGGGAAATAAGAGACCAACAAGGATGTCTGCTATGATCCAAGAAGCCATTGAGAGTGTTCGTCAAGCTCTCTAAGGAGACCATGTCGTCTATGTCATACTACACGTCACGTCACCGATGATTGTCCATTTCTGTTCGAGAGGTATGGTGCACGTAGAGCTACCGAGAGAGATAGGTATAGACAAGACGAATGGGTGCACTCAAATTCGATGGGGACCACTACGGTTGGGGAAATTGTGGAAATTCATTCTATAAAAATCTACAATATTCTCGATCGTATTAGCCTACTTATGAGCCTACTTATGAGCACGACGATAAGGAGGCTCACAATATTTTTCAGAACCTTCGCTTAAAGAAGAGGCTAGCCCATCAATGGTGAAGTTTTTTGAGGAGTGTCAAAAATCTTTGATGGCCTGTAGCAAGAAGCTTGATGATGTATTGAGCGAATTGGATGCCCGTGCCAAGAGTCGGCTATTATCTCAAGCCGAACTGAGCCAAAGTGATGTTGGAGACCTTGGGCTAAGTAGCAAGATGGAGTCCGAGATGCTGGAAAATCATATTTTTGAGCCGATTGATGATCCGAGTGACGAAGAGAACGAAGAAGAAGGCGAGACGAAGCAAATTTTCGCTGCTATCGGCCCCCCAGATAAAAACCTGGTAGCATTTACTACTGCTATCGGGGCCCCCAATAACAGCCCACTCGAAGGTGAAAATGATGTAAAAGCTCCGACAATTGCCCCGAGAATGACTAAAAATCAATTTCTTCTATCCGAGATCAAGCGACTAGCAACCGAGCACGCTGAAAACCAGGACCCTTACATCCTTGAGGTGGTTCAAATTTTTCCTCTTATCCATGATCCCGGGCTAGTCTTTTGCCATGACGATCTACCGCCAAGACGAAAAGATCCGGTCAAGCACCCGACACCAGATGAGGGGAGGCTTCACATGCATGGCATTTCACGGTTTGTGCCTCCTTTGAAGCCACCTATGAAGCAGCCATGGACCGCTTGAAGAAAAGCGGAGTAATAAGTCAAGCCAACGACAATAAAAAAAGGCGCTTGTTGGGAGGCAACCCAATAGTGTGCGACGAGACTTTTTCCCTTTGATAAGGTAAACTCTTTCCTTTACCTCCTATTTTGCTTTCTTATTTATGCAAACTCTAAGTTTGGGGAGGCTTACTAGAGTTAGAGTTTATGTGGTGGATTGCTATATATATATATTTGTTTATTTTCTTGATTAGTGTGAGCTTATTTGTATGTGGAATTTGCGATGATAATATGAGAGCTATTTGGTTATTTTGTGCTAGTTTAAGTGGCTTGAGTTGATTATATTTGGTTAAGTATCTTAAGGTGTTGTTGTTTTGGAATCAAGAACATAAGAGTGGATATTTTTGTGATTTATTTATGGTGAGTTGATTTTGAATCGAATTGTGTTGTTGAGATGTGCTTGTGATTATCTTAATTAATGTTGACTATGTTTGGTGACATGTTGAAAGTCGGTGTTTGATGTCTCGTAGTCGAAAATAATAGAATAATGTGGAATGAGGCAAAAATAATTGGTGAGGTTGAAAAGCCGTTGGCAAAAAAAAAATAGGCTGCAACAGCTGTCAATCCGTGGGGGCCCCTGTGTATAAATCCAATAATTCTTGTAGTTTAGACAATCACGAAAGACTAAAACCCACGGGTTGTGATGGAGCTGTCGTTCCTTACTTCAAAAAAAAAAAAAGAAAAAAAAAAGAAAAAATGGAGAACGAGACAATTGAATATCGCCTAGAAGCGGAAAGGAACTAGACTAGTTAGCAAAAAGAGGGGTGTCACGAGTTGCATTGATCGATACATTTGTTAGAGATTGGCAAACTATGGTAGTCACTTGAATTGATACTTGATTGTTAACGTTCTTAGAATTATTTCATCTTGAGTCCGGATTAATTTTTTTTTTTTTTTATTTTTTTTTTTATATAAACATCCCAGATTGGGATGGGGGGTTGAGGCTACACCCCCGACCTGTGAATATAAGGCCCAGCTAGGGCTAAGAAAGTCAATGGTCTACATCCAAGTCAGAAATACATGGAGCAACAACAAAAGCAGAGAAAATAAAAAATAAAAAGAAAAATAAAAACTAAAAATAAAACAACAAATAAAACTACAAAGGTCACAAAAAAAAGCGATGTGAGTCTAAAATCGAATCCTCATAAGAGGTCGGCCGAATCTAGTCAGGGGCAGGAGGTGGCGGTCGACCGAATCTGAAGGATGGGTACTCTAACTGGTCCATCCGAATGAGCGTCCGAAGCCGGAGGGGAATGTCCTCAGGAAGGAGGGTGCGTCTCTGGGGTATAGATGCCCCCGTGCTAGCAAGGAAATCGGCAGGCCGGTTCCCCTCCCGGAAAATATGAGAGACCTGGTAATGGATCGAGCGAAGGGTGTCTCTGATACGCATAAGAGGATGCTGGATCTGCCATGAGCCCTGGTGGCCAGATGTCAAAAGTGTGATGACAGCCACAGCATCCATCTCTATCCAAACATGAGAGGAGATCGAGGCAGCAATCTCGAGACCAATCTGGAGCGCCTGAATCTCTGCATCATAACTCGAGGAGGCCCATAGTGGCCCATGGAAGGCAGAGATGAGTGCCCCACCATGATCCTTAATCAGGCCCCCTCCTCCAGCAGCTCCGGTATGTCTGTCGAAAGCGCCATCAGTGTTTAGCTTAACCCAAGGGGCCTTGGGTTTCAGCCAAACAACGGTCCTGGGTCGTGAGTGCTGGACAGGTGAAGGAGGTGGTGCCCTCAAACGATGGGGCGGTGTACACCCTGTCCAGTCTCTCGTCGTGAGTCTACCCAGGGCGGTGAGGAGAGAGAGGTGTCTGTCAACCTGCAAACTAATGTGAGCACAAGAAAATATAATATCCCTATGCTTCGCATTATTCCTTTCTGTCCAGGTGGCCCAAAGGATCAGACAAGGAATAAGGAAGCCCACGTGTCTACTGTGTGTGCGGTGAGCGAAAAAACTCAGAAGCTCAAAAAAACTATCTATAGTGGGTAGGGGTATATGAGTATATCTGGCATAGTGCTCCCACACTCTCCTCACAGTCTCGCTCTCAAGGAAAGATGGGTGAAAGTCTCGATCTCAAAGGTACCGGTCTCAGCACAACAATGGCAGCGGGAGGGGAAGGAGAACCCTCTCGCCTGCATCACAGTGTCAATGGGAATGCGCTGTAAGAGGAGGCGCCACAAAAAAACGGAAATGGTCGGGGTGAGAAGATCGGTCCATATGGCCCCGAGGAGGCAGTTTGGCCGGTTGCCCAGCCTCACTTCTCCCCAGGCTGAAGACGTAGAGAATGCACCCGAAGATGAAAGTCTCCACCTCATGCCATCCAAACCTCCCTCCAGAATGGGAATCTGTCGGATCTGGTCAATCTCTAGACTACTAAAACCCCCACCCTCACCAAGAATATCCTCCATCCTATCTCTATCCCAAAAACCTCCCGTCCAAAGGTCTTTCACCTGCATGAAAGGCAGGTGAGTGACTGGCCTAGTACTCGAGAGAGGGGCCTCGCCGAACCACCACTCATCCCAGAAGCTATCCTCTCCAGAACCCAAGGTCCAAAATATGTGCTCCTGAGCACGTCTGCCAATAGTGGTGAGACGTCTCCACTGTCGACTATCCCGAGCGGTGGCTGTCACCCTGCAGGGATGAGCAGCACCACCAGGGCAATATTTCCTCAGGAGATATTGGGCCCAAAGGGACTTGCCCTCCCTAAGACGCCACCACATCTTGTAGGAAAACGCAGTAACCATATCAGAGAAACGCCGAATCCCGAGCCCACCCTCAGAGTGGGGACGACAGATGGAGTCCCACTTTACCCAGTGGGTCTGCCGCCGACCTCGCGGGCCCTTGCCATAGCTCCAAAAATATCGAGCTAAGATCTGATCTAACTCATGGATCGTAGACTGGTGGGGGTCAAGCACTGCAAGAAGGTGAAGAGGAAGGGCACAGAGAGTGCTCTTGATCAGAGCAAGTCGGCCGCCGAATGATAGGTGTCTATGGGACCAGCCAGAAATCCGGTCAATCATCCTCTGATGGACGTCAATAAAAAGCTCATGGGAAAGATGGCCTTTGTACAAGGGGGCCCCAAGGTAAGTGATGGGTAAGTCCCCACGAGCAAATCTAGTACGCTCGTGAATCTGGTGGGCCCAATGGTCTGCAACGTGGTGGTCCATGATAAAGGTACTCTTACTAACACTGACTAGCTGATTAATTGATTTGAGTTGTTTGCACTATGTACTGATTTGTGAATTTGTGAGGCCCTGAGCAAATATTCCACTTACTTGTATATATCCATCTATGTGCTTATAGTTTTAAGTTGCTTGGGGACAAGCAACGGTTTAAGC
The DNA here is from genome assembly GCA_902706635.1 of Striga hermonthica. Lineage (NCBI taxonomy): Eukaryota > Viridiplantae > Streptophyta > Magnoliopsida > Lamiales > Orobanchaceae > Striga > Striga hermonthica. The sequence continues at coordinate 10,810,535 of CACSLK010034108.1, read as the reverse complement.
TTTGGGAGATTTGATAGGTCGAAAAATATACGTGTTTTATATGTTTAATAGTGTATTTTTATACACTGAATTTATTCGCACGTTTATATTTTTTTGACTTATTTATTATTTGGATAGATTCATACACATTGATATTTTTGTATTATTTTCAGCTCATTGGAGTATTTTATGGACGCAAAGCATTAAACGGAAGTTCACGTAACAATTATCGGGCTTTCCCAGTACTCATCAATTTAGCCCAGAATGCAGTAAATTAAGCCTGATTCACGCAAGAGTTACAAATAAACTTACATCATACATGTTTGGTCTTGGCATAATATTGATGTGTGGGCCCAGAATCACTTTGGAAGGAGAAAATTAATTGGCAAGGAAACTTGAGCAAAGACAAATTGCAGGCCCAGGGAAAAATTGATAACGCGGCCAAGGAATTATTTATTTGGAAGGAACTAATACAACAAGGGAGGAGACGGGAATTATTTTTGGAGTGAGGAGAAAAAAGGCGCCACGCACAGAAAAGAAGCGCAACCAACATAAAAATTCACGGACTGAGAAAGAGCTACACGCGGAGGGAAGCCGCAACCGCACACGAGGGGGATCTTTATTATCTCTTTTATCTAGAACTTATTTCTATTTGTATGTTAGGTTAGTATTTTTATTTAATTTGAGGGGATGTTTGAATCCTAATTTCGATTTGTCTATGAATTGGATGATCTATTTCTTTCGTTGGGTACTTGAGACGTCGTATTTATTTTTGTTGATGAGTTGATTCATATTATCTTTGTAGAATGTTTATGAGTTATGAGTGTTTGATTTAGTTTGGCCAGCTAGGTTGAATATTCATAGTTTAATTGCTAGATTCACTTTAATCTGTAATTGTTATTGTCTCATTTCGTTAGTATTAAACTAGGGGTCGTGCATCTCTAGGATAACATGAACATAAGTTAAATGGTCCGAGCTTTTGTGTCCACTGCTTAGACTGATCTATTTTCCTAGAGATTAATGCTGCTAGCGGATTAAATCTAAAGACCTTATTCTAGGTTGTCCACTGGTTAGGTTTAGTCGAAGAGCCTATTTCGATTAAATAATCGATAAGGTAAAACTCGGTTAACATGGCTTGTTGTTAGCTAGGGTCGGTAATTCATTAGCAATTTAAAAAAAGCGTCGAGATTAATTAACAGTAGATTTAGATTGGGTGATAACTGAACCGAAAACTAGACTTCTCTTATTTTATTTGATTTTTATTTGATTTTATTTTTTTTATTTTTATCAAAATCAATCCCCCATCTTTATTTGCTTTCTTAATTTAGTTCAATTAATACGAAATTATCACAATTTAGTTTCTGCTCCTCATGGGATCGACCCTTACTCGCTGCTACTACTAGTTAGTAGAGGTTTGTTAAGAAAACTTTATAAATTTAAATTTGCCGCGTCGCGACGCGCGGTCAAGTTCTGCCTACATCTTCCTTAGAGAGTACTAATAATCTGTGATCAGAGGCATTTTGAAAGAAAATTTCCACTTAAAGCATTCTGGTGATTCTGCAGCCAAGGAAATGAGCCGAAGATCCTATCATTGAAGCCTTCAAGCTTCCTATTATACCCCCAGGTATACTGATGGCAAACCATTCTGATTTCATACATCTACATTCCACAAATAAAATCATTGAACCATTTGAATTCCACTAAAGACTTACTCCTGCCACCTCTTTTCTCACGTTCCTCATATATTTCATTCCAATCTCCCCCAATTATCCAGTTAGATCCCTAATTCAGCTTAGCATTCTCCATGAAAACCCACTTCATCTATCTAACCCTTCTGTCAGTACTAGAGAAAATGAAAATCACCGAAAATGGATCTTGATCCACATATTCTTCTACTTCTACTTCTATACAAAAAAGATGACCCAAAATCTGTTTAATTTAGTTTTCTTTGCTCCAGAGTGGAAGAAGACCTCCATTGAGCCCTTGAGGTTCCACTGCAAACCATGTGTCCATATATCCCAACTTGTTATTACAAACTGTCCTAACAAAATCCTTCTTTTTCTTGGTTTCAGAGATGAAAATAAAATTTGGATGGTGGACTCTTGAAGAGTCCTTGACTTGAGAAACAGTAGAGAGCCCACTCAGACCTCTACATTTCCACAGGGTCATCTTCATTGGGAAACTTGAGGCCAATTGAGGTGTTCTTTCTCCATCTTTAAGCTGCAATTGTTTTGAGATTTTTCTTTTTTGGAAACTGGCGGACTAGCTTTCTCATCTGCTTCATTTACTCTGTCTTCAATGGACATCCTCCTTTTAGTCTTCGTAGGTTGTAAAGTGATTTTGGAATTGCTCCTCTCCCTGTTCAATCTCCCTTCCTGTCATGCAGCCCTTCTCCACCCTTTTCTTCTCATCAATTGCTGATTTCTCATATTACAATCATCTTCTTAAACCAGTTTCTCTATTGATAATGCTTCCTTGGAGCTTATCTTTACACACTAAAATTTAGCATCCAGTCCCTTCATAAGAGTTGTAGAGAGTCATAGTGTAACACCCCGCTATTTCATGAAAATCAGAGCGCGATTTTCGCAAAACTTTTCTAAATAAAAGCATTTATTTTGCGAAATACTGATTCGGAGTGTTACCGTAAAATCTGACTTTATCTGAAAACTGTTATTTTAGTCCAACGAAAAAATAGTTATATAACATAATAACCGACTAACGTCGGATCAAAAGTTGGTTTGGTAAACTGAAATAGTAGCGAAAATCATAGTGTAGCCAAAACATGATTACACATATATACAAATGTCCTGAACCGGTCGCCAGCTCACTCCTCGGCTCCGACCCTGTGACCTGAAAAACATGAATAATGTGGGGGCGTGAGCACTAATCCACTGTGCTCCGCAGAAACTCATACTGAAGTAAACAGTGAAAATAATAACAATATCATGATCCCGGCATATATAACTGAACTGATACTGAAACTGAAACTGAAACTGATACCGGTACTGAATAATCGTAATCTGATACTGATCTCGTGATAATCATCACCTGACTGATAACTGAACATCTGCAAGCATAAATGCCGGACACCATGTGCACACTCTAGTGGGCAGACTAGGCCACTAGAACCCAGAATGGACCGGCGACCATTCCGAGCGGATACTGATAATACATACCTCAAACATGGTAGCGTAATTATAATCAATGTAATACCCAGTCTGAGTCCCCACATGATCCTTTGAAAATGAAAGGCAGTGCTGATATCTGAAGCCTGATCAAACTGAAATATAATATAAACAATTACTAAATATTATGCTCAGACTGATAAAATAGTTGTTTAATATGTTAAGATGCTCTACTGAACATAAACATGATATTTGGATTTAACCGGTATAACCGAAACCGGCTAAAATCGAAATTGTACTGATATAAATTTACTGAACTGAACTGGAACCGGAATTTTAACTGAAAAAGAAACTTGAACATGAACAGGGACTTAAAACATGAAAATATAGCCTGAACTGGTCCAACCGGTCTGAACCGGTCTGGCCGGACC
>CACSLK010034108.1:10748858-10780640 GCA_902706635.1 Striga hermonthica | reverse complement strand
AACCGAGTCGATCACACCTATCGTCGAGAGCAAGGCCGTGGCGAAGCCGTGATCGAGACAAGACGAGTGAACGCAACACCCGATCCTTCATCACTGACTGCCGGCGCGCTGTTGCCGCTGCGTGCGGGCAGCGCGGCCACGACCGACCCTTGCCGGCCGTCCGGTGACTTCTCTCGACCGTTTTAACATGAAACAACATAAAATATCATGACATGATCAAATCTGCTGAAAATACTCAAAAATCATGAATTTGCTCGACGGCTAAGGTGGTCGGTGGCGTGCGTACCACGTGCCGCCTACGGCTTTAAGCCGACTCCTTGACCGAACCTTATTTTTCTTCGAAAACCATTACATAACTGGACATGGAATAATATCTAATGATCAAATAAACATGAAATGCTCAAAGGAACGTTATCTAACATGACCATAAACATGAATGACCCGTGGCATGCGCAACCCACGTCCCTTGGCCAACTAATCGACCAAACATGAAAATCTCTCGACAAGCTTAACTTAACTGAACATAATATAGTATATACTGACTGAATACATGAAAGTTGTTCGAGAGTTTCGAATAAAAAAATGAACATGGTCGACACGATCTAATTCGCATGGCCAAGAGCAATTCTAAGGTTAATTCATGAACTTGACTTGAACATAACTGATTTAACATGATTCTAATAACATCGAGAGGAGGTAAACTGAGGTTACCTCTTCGAACACTCGGCTAAGTTACACCAATACTCGTGATAGCTCGGATGTTGCACCTTCGTGCACGCGCGTAAGCTCTCCATGCGGTACTCTCCAACTTAATGCAACCTCTCTCACCTCTCTTATTTAGTACTAATTTAGAAGAATAAATGGCTGAAAAGGAGACTTAATTGAAGAATTTTCTCCCCACATTTAACTTAAATATGGAACACCGAATGGAGAAAAGGGAGATTATGTCTTGGCCAATCATTTTTCTCTATTTGTTGTTCATGAGAGCTTAGTCACATAAATAAGAGATTAGTAATCACTTAACCCCTTCAAATGAAGCCACCTCATGCTAAGAAGGAAAACAAATCTCCCCATTAATTCTCGCTAAAACACTTACGGCACCTAGTAGAATTTTAATGAATTTCCTCACATTTGCTTACGGCATTTTTATGGCTTAAGCATGATTAATTTTCAATTAAGCACAATTTTATGCTTAATTATTTACCTAATCTTGATACTTAATTACCAAAATTATTCCAACATAAACGTGACTTCAAAAATAATTTCGGATAATCTCGACTGAAATAATTAATTCTGAAAAATAATAATCGATAACATTATTATATCGGAACTAAACACATGATTTGTATTAATAACATGACGGGATATTACACATAGGCTCCAAAGCTTAAGATGGCCCTGCTTTTCTGGTCTTCAAAACAATGTCCCTTATTTTTGGGATAACTGTTAGAGCCACATTCTTCCCTTTCTCCTTTTGACCACAGACATCTTGTCATCCACCACCTATGTTAGCCATTGAGTTTCTACATGTTGTTGTCTCAGAGGTAGGTTTTGCTTCCTGTTGAGAGATTTGATTGACCTTTTTCATCTAGATCTTGGTTGATTTCCCCATTCTGAGATGGAGAATCATTTGAGTTGCTTATTGGGCTATTCTAAGACTGAGCTTTGAAAACCAAAGTTCCCCTCCGGAGCTTTCAACCACTCTCCAAACTGGCCCTCCTCTCGAGCATTGTTTGTTATATCCATCATCCTCTTCTCACATGTTCTCTCCAAGTGTCCAATTTACTCGCAATAATGACATAAGTTAAGAAGTTTTTCGTATTGGAATAAAACCATCACTTGTTGATTATGCAGCTTCACATTAGCTACTCTGAGAAGTGGTTTAGAGACATCCACCACAACCATCAGTCTAAGAAAATTACCCCTATTTCCCCTTTCCTTAACTACCACCACATTCAAGGTTTTTTTTAAAGATTCTCGATTTTGATACCAACTTCCGAAGTTAACCAGTTTAAGGGAATGTTACTCACCTGTACTCAAATCTTTAATTATGAGAATCTCGCATGATTAGCCGTAAGCCCATCCGTTCATTCTCTCAGAATAAAATATTGGTTTTCGAACATCCAGTGCACCCTCGCCGCAACTTTCTTCTTGTCCTCGACATTTTCAAAAATAAATTGGAATAAATTAGTATAAGCTCATGAACCTCGACTGAATTTTGTATTTGCCAAATCAATCTCATCGTCCTCTTAATTCCTGAAAGATGAGATTTTCTATCACCAATAACTTTCCCAAACAAACTCGTCGCACACTCTTCAACACTTATAATCCTCGCTTAATTCAACTGTTTTAACCTCCGACCGAGAGAGAATAATTTCTGTAGCCGATTTCTCAATTTCTCAAAGAATCCCGCTACACATAAGTTGTCTGCAGTAGACGACCCCATCTTGAAGGCCTAGAAACCAAAAAAACACCCACACCGATAAATGGAACCCTAGGATAGGAACCAAATGAAACTCCCCGTAAAATACCACTCAAGAAAACAAAAAATTAATGAAAAGAGATAATCTAACTCCCTCGGAGTAATGAAGGCACCCTAATCGAACTCTCCCAGAAGAGAATCGCTCAACCCCCAAAGGACTAATGAAGTATAACCTCTTTACTGTGGCAGCTTTTAAAACCTTAAACCCTAATGAGAGGTTTTTGTTATTTGGCTTGGTTGGACCAACTCAATAGTTGATTAATTATTATTATTATTATTATTATTAATATTATTATTTTATTATTATTATTATTATTATTATTATTATTATTATTATTATTATTATTATTATTATTATATGGAATCAAAATGATTACAAGAAATTGGAGGGGAGCCGAGATACTATCTGGGCCCCCACTCCTTTTGCAATGGAAAAGCTAATACGAGTGAAAATATGAGGAGCGGCACGTGCCCCCGTATCCTGAGATACCGAATACTTCTGTATCCTCTTGAGTAGGGCGATGGCCTCGGTGTGCAACTCCCCCAATGAAGAGAAAGAGAATGGAAGAAATCCATAGCCCTTAGTTGCACACAAGGCGTCATATTTCGCACGTTTGCGCTGAGCGGCATCAACCACAACACGTCCCGGAACGAAGTCAGACATCCCGAACTGGGTCAAGGGCGAGGAACCAGTCAAATCAACGCAAACGTCAAGCCCCCTATCCCATGAGTAAAGTAATAAGTCAGCAGGGCGAAGTGGTCTATCTTGCGCATCGAGGAGCCCAATATCGACCTCCTTACCAACCGAGATCCCGGAGCGAAAGCAGACATCTGAAAGAGTATCGCGAACAAGGTTATGGCAATGTTTAATGCCAACAACACCAGCACATGACACCGCATGGTCGCCAAATATATCCCCATCAAAGACCCGAGAGCAAGCCGAACATGAACTGGAAATGGAAAATAATGGCACACCTAACCGATAGCAGAGCACGACACGGTAGGTCTTACCATTCATCGTTTGCCCTAACCCAGAAATCGGGACTGCGCGGAGCCAATCTGATGTGTGATCACCCTGTTGCGACTTCCACAAGGCCACCTGCCTAGGAGATAAGGAGAATACAGATTCCGCCGAATCGGTAACTCGAGTGAAATATATATCTGCCAATTTCTTCATGAATTTGGGGGCAGCAATCTCACTAGAAGCACTCAATAAGTCAGTATCTGCAACCCTGTTAAACACCTCCAAAGCATCACCAAAGGTAATGCCCGCATCAGCGATCCCAGAAGGAAGAAGAAGCTTATCCTGTAACCCTGCAGACTGAAGCCTGGACGCCAGAAATGCATAATTTACCACGTCCCCAGCACAATAGACACCCAGGCCTCCAAACGAAAAAGGCAAGGTGGGAAGCCGCCACTACCAGTCACCAAACCCGGGACCAGACGCGGTAACAATGCGCTCTAAACTAGCGCGAAGGGCCAAATCAAAAGTATGCTGCGCTGCAGTAAAAACATGAGGGGGGCAAGTGCGCATGGCGAAATAGAGCTTGGAAATACCTGCACAGGCACGGAGAAGTAGCAACTCACATTGCGGATCATTAATCTTAGCAACCGCATCCATAAGCTCAATAGTTCTGGCTACTCTCTTCATCACAAGCTGAGAACTGAAGTCATCACTTACACTAACAGGTCCACCAAGGACCTTGACCCCAAGCTGAGGTCGAGCAATATTGTCTGGGAAGACTCCAGCAAGCCGGCTCCGAGGATCCTCATTAGGCCAGAAAACCTCAGTTTTATCAACATTAAGATGTAAACCCAACTGAGGACCATCCTCCATGATCAACTGAAGGACCTTACTCACAACCAGGGTGTCTCCCACAATCGTGCCATCATCCAAGTACCAAGCCTGTAGAGACAAGTCAAAGGTGTCTTGAATCTTACGGACCAAAGGATGCAACGCTAAGGCGAAAAGTAGTGGGCCAAGGGGGTCACCCTGCTGGACCCCTTGGCAGGATCTTAAGGTGTGCTCCCCATAATACAACCTGGCAGGGCGGGAGTAGCAGAACTCAACCCATCGCGAGAGAGAAGGGCAGCGAGATCGCACCTCATACAGCATAGCCTCGCGATCTACCAAGTTAAAAGCATTCTTGAAGTCAACCAGCAGCATGGAAAGGCCTACTGTATCTCCACGGGCCTCTACTAAACGATTTAAAGCATGAAGAATAGCTTCTCCTCCGCTGGGCACCCCAACACCAAATTGCAGACCATCAAAATAAGAACGTAAAGAAGGACCAATCAGAAGGGCACCAACCTTAGAGACTAGGCGCCTCCAAATGGTACCCACAGAAATAGGTCGAATACCACCACCAGGTTTAACAAGCGGAGTGAGAGGGGCACTAGCAATATACTCACCGAGCACCTCTGGACAGTTCCCACCAAGAAAGAGGTTAACCACATGCGTGATAGAGCAAATCAACTCATCCGAAATGGCAGCAGCAGCCCCACTCAAACAATCAATAAAGTGTTGAGCACGAAGTCCATCACGTCCACAGGATGTACCACGAGGGAAACTCCGAATGCTATCGAGAACAACACGGGTGGAGGCTGAGAGGGCCTCACAATCCACATCTAAACGAGGCAAGGAGGGAGGAGGCGAAAAGGGGTGCTTAGCCAGCAACTCCTCAAGTGTGGCACCTGTATAAGGGGCAACGCCAGAGGAAGAGAGGACCCTAACCGCTGCGGTATAATGGCCATCACATATATTTCTCTTACACTGGCGCAGGCTACTCTCGACCAAATCCAAGTCATCATCACCTACACCAACCAAAGAGGGAGAAGGCTCGGCCAAAGTTTCCCTAACCAGAAACATCGGTCCCCCAGGTTCGCCCCATGACCGAATAGCAGCGGTAATGCTCTCTTCTTGCCTTTGACGTTTAGTACCAGACTTGCACTCAAGACAACTTCGGGGGCGAAAGGTCCTGAGGATACAAACTGGCAAAACAAGCAAACTAACCCAGCAAGAGAGATCATCTGGCTTACAAATGACCTTGTTGAGAGCGCCAATCAAAACACGAGAAAACCCCAAGCGGCACTTAGGAGGAATAGATTTCACAGTGCGAAGCCCCTTAGAAAATAAGCTATCAAGTAGGCCCACATCGAAACCACACGAGGGATCATGCGAAAGGCCCCGAGCAGAAACAAGCTCAGCGGAACAAGGGGGCTCTGGCTTGGGGATATCATAAAGAACAAATCGGACAATACCATCCCCACAATCAGGGGGCGCCACAAAGCCAGATCCCCCACTATGACTGCACTGCTTACGAAGAGCAGGAATTTTAAAACAAACTCCACAAAGCCAATGACCCATATGCTTAAGGGTGACCTCGGCTGCACTAAAAATATTGGAATTAGAAGTAAGGGCCTCTCTAGTGATAGCCCGCGCATCACCCGTGAAATGCTTCTCCCGAAGGTGAACAAGCAGGGAGGCTTTGGTGAGCCCCTTACCACCCTTGTCCGTGCAACCACCAAGACCAACGAAGGGACAATGAAAACAAAGGACGCTGGGCATGGCAAACAACCAAGCAAAACAGCGGAAAAGCACACAAGCAACAAAACACCAAACCAACACAGCCAGAATCAGCAGGGCAGCAAACGAGGAAGCCGAACCCAACAGGAAAAGCGACCTGCGATTACAACCCCTCGCCCCCTCTCCAAAATCACGACCTGCAACCCTCAACCCCTCTCTCTGAAATCGGGCCCTGAAACCACAACCCTCAACCCCAATCACTACCTGCAGAGCGGAGCCGACAGGTGACCGGAGCCCTGAAACCACAACCCTCAACCCTCAAACCTCAACCCCAATCACTACCTGGACTAGATGACCGGAGCCGACAGAGAGGCAGCCCGTCTCTAATTTCTCGCTCCCTTGCTGATCACCCAAAAAGTCCGCTGCTGGATCGATCGCCGTCACTGGATGTGGATTGTGATCGCCGTCACTGGATCGATTGTGGTCGCCGTCACTGGATCGATCGTCGCTGGACCGAGAATCGCCGTCGTCGTCTCTGGTTCTGGATCGCCGTCGCTGGATCGATCGTCGCTGGAGAATCGCCCGTCGCTGGATTTGTTATATGAGGTGTCTGTGGAGAATCGCCCGTCGCTGGAGATCGTCTGGAGAATCGCCCGTCGTCGCTGGAAAATCGCCCGTCGCTGGAGAATCGCCCGTCGCTGGAGAATCTCATAAAACAAAGGCAATACAATGTTTTCAAATACATTATAAGTACAATACCCTAATACAAGCCGAATGAAATCAGAGAAACATAAAAGTGTGTTCTAGAACAACAACCACTAAACAGCAACATATCCACCAAATGCAGTAAGAACAATATGGAAACCTCCAGCTACCAAAACCACAAACAACTAAAACACCCAATGAGAAGTATAAAGTATGCTCAAGCCACTAACTGAAAATCTTGTTTGTCTCCCCTTTACCTTCAAGAAGTTAGAACCATCTGAACCACATTGAATTACATCTACTAAATCCCTGCCATTTTGATAATGTAATTTTTTTAATTTTCACAACGTTTAAAACAATCAAAGATTCCGAGCCGAGCCTTCTACATCAACCATAAGATATATGTAAAAAGTTGGATTTTTGCTTCAAATACTTCTTTATGTTCCAGAGCACACACCTTCCACTACCAATCTTTAAACTTACATCAATCATTTGGAACACCCTCCCAATTAATCAGGGATAGCTTCTAAACTCTTCTAACTTTGTTGCATTAGATATGCTCAATAGACTCTTCGGCCTCTCTACAAGCTCTACAGATCAAGTCTATCTCAACTATTTTACTTCTGACATTGACATTCACATGCAAAATACCAGAAAGCACATCAGATGAAGTGTTTTTTCTTACCCTTCACTCTCATCCTCCAAGTTCTAAGTCTAGCACATATGTCCTTCTTAGTCGATTCACTTCCTTTTGCCCTATCCATCTTCACAACCTTGTACAGAGTGAGTTTGGCATATGTAGCAGCTACTGAGATTTTACCCTTTCTATCTATGCTCCAAACCCATTTGTCTTCTAAGTTCGGATTTGTCCTCAAAATAGCTTCAAAGTCAGCCTCTCTAAACAACTCCCTGATCAGAGTTGTATTCCAATTTCCCGCACCTCTGACAACTAATTCTTGGACCCAAACCAGATCACAATGAATACGTACTTTTGTATCTAGTTTTCCCCCTCTCAAATTTGGCACCCAGCTATGATCCATAATATCTTTTTTTTTTTTTTGTCCAATCCTGGCCTCTATATTCAGTCCTTGTTAAACATATCCAACTATTCCATAACTAAAAACTGCTTTGATTCCTTTTAGCATAAAACATGGTAGAGTTATAAAAATACCTCGACTTAAGCACCATGATCACCAACAGTTCTAGATTTGTTACAGTTCTTCACATCTGCTTCATATGACTGTCTCATTGTACATTTTACTGTCTTGAATGCCCACGTCTCCCTAATCTTTTGGTACAGCCGTACATCCATCCATTTCCAAGCTTTCCAGTGGATCCTTTTGCTTTGATCCTCACCTTTACTCCACTAGAAATTGGCACACAATTGTGTAATCTCCTTACACAAGGTAACAGGTAGCTTGAAACAAGACATCACAAAGACTGGTAAAGCATTAAGCATTGCTTTCATCAACATCTCTTTACCTGACAAAAAAATTATTCTTCCTGCAATTAATTCTCCTTCTCACAAAATCCAATGCATAATCAAAAGCTTCCCTTTTAGACTTCCCAATACGCAAAGGTAACCCCAAACATCTGAAAGATTTATGAATTTGTATGCCCACAAAAATTCTGCAAATACTTTTCTGATTCTGCACTGGAGTGCTTTTGTTGAAAAATAATGAAGATTTGTCCATATTTACCTTTTGCCCATTAAACAACAATTTTTTATCTAGTATTTGGATAAGCATGTGAGCTTGGTTAGTATCATCTTTATGAAACAGCAAGAAGTCATCAACAAATAATAAGTGAGTAAGTAAATGACCATCTATGGATAATTTTAGCACCTGAATACCTCCCAAACCAGAGTCAGACTTGATAGGAGAAGAAAACGTCGCTGACACAAGAATAAATAAGGAGATATGGGATCTCCCCGTCCCAAGCATCTTGATGGAGTTATATATCCACAAACTTTCTAATTTAAATTGAAAGATATTGAAGTTGAAGAGATGCAAGCCAAAATTCACTTTACAAATCTCATATGAAAATCCATTTTCAGCAAACTAGTTTAATTCTCCTCCATTCAATCATATCATAAGTTTCATCATGCAAGTTTCAAAGCCATAAGACAGTTATCCCATGATCTATGTCAGTTTAGATAATGAAACACCTCATGAGCCAAAACCACATTATCTAATAGTTGGCTTCTAGGAATGAAAGTAGATTATGATTCACTGGCACTACGATCCAAGCAACATTTGATTCTTTTAGCCAAAATTTTCGAGATCACTTTATATTCATTTCAAAATACCTATCATTTTAGAATTTTTGTTCAAAATTTCAATTTGACTATAACGTGATTCTGTAAAGTAATTATTTCAACAAAATTTTATCAGACGTTTAAACACTATGTGAATAATAAGTATGAATATAAAACTTTTAATAATTCATTCATTTAGGTGAATTTATTTTTCTATAAACTATTCAAATCAAATTTTAAGTAGTTCAGTAATTTATAAAAATATGAATAATCGACTCCTCCATTTATTACAAGTTAATGTTAATCTGTACGTTATGAGTAATTACTTATTTGGCTTAAAAACACACTTGTATACATCTTAATTGGCTTAAAAACACACTTGTATACATCTTAAAAAGTAATTACTTGTATTCGTTTAGTTGAATTTATTTTCCTATAAATTGTTCAAATCAAATTTTAAGTAGTTAAGTAATTTAAAAATTTGACTTGATTTGAACAAGAAAAAGTCCTCACAGTATCTATCTACCTTGCATTCTCAAGCAATGCTTGGGGCCTACAAATTTAATAAGACACCCGACGACCTTGACGATAAAAGTCCACTGATACGCCAAGAATCTCACTTTCCCATGATAGTGATTAAACAAATTCTCAGCAGCCAAGCACTCTATATCTCACACTTCATCCAACAGCAATAATTGTTTTAAAAAAAAAACCACCATGGAAACAAACTTGCTCTTCCTACTAACAGTCGGGCTCCTGCTCCTACACTCCCAAATCCGCAGCTCAGCCACGACCATAACGAACATAGAAACCGACAAAGCCGCTCTCGTCGCATTAAAATCCCAGCTGCTTCAACTGAACCATTCTCATATTCTCTTCAAAAACTGGTCCAACTCGGCCCCCGTCTGCAGCTGGGCGGGAGTCACTTGCAGCTCTCAACCCCAGCGAGTTGTGAGCCTCAACATCTCCAAGATGGGCCTAACGGGCCCTTTAGTCCCCCATTTGGGAAACCTCACCTTCCTTGAATCACTCAACTTGTTCGCAAACAAATTCCAAGGCCCCGTGCCTTCCGAGTTTGCTCAGCTAACCCAGTTGAAGGAAGTGGACATGGGCTCCAACTCGCTAGGGGGTCAAATCCCCCATTGGCTCGGCTCGTTCACCAGGCTTCAAGTGTTGTACCTCGACCACAACTCTTTCGAAGGCCTCATCCCGCCTTCTCTGGGCCACGCGTCAAATCTCGAGGACTTAGACGTATCCATGAATTCTCTGCAAGGTGAAATACCACAAGAGATTGGGAATCTTCGTAACTTGAAACACTTGGGCTTACGAGGAAACGAGTTAAATGGTTCCATACCATTTGCGTCCTTCAACTTTCCAGAAATGGAAAGTCTTGATCTGACGGATAACGTTTTATCGGGAAATCTTCCTGCTGACATGTGCGCTGGTCTTCCCAAACTTGAGGTGCTTTATCTAACGAATAATTCGTTGAACGGGCGTATACCGCCAAACGTGTCCGAGTGTTCACGACTTCGCTCCGTTTATCTATCCTTCAACAAGTTGAGCGGCTTCATACCGAGCGAGATGGGGAAGCTAACCATGCTTGAGGAACTATATCTTGGGACCAACGATTTGACAGGTACACTGTTGAGGATGTTTACGATAAACAACACGGGACTTACTTATATAAAGAAAAACATAACGAACAATTGCCTGCATGTTGTAGCATTTGTTGTACGAATGATGTTACTGGCAATAAATAGATTTGCGCACTTGCAGGGACAATTCCTGAAGAAATAGGTAACTTAACTGTTCTCAAGCAACTAGGCATGTCGGAGAACAAATTGACAGGCTCGTTGCCACAAGTCTTTAACATCTCTTCACTGCAAGTTTTGGATGTTACATGGAACAAACTATCAGGGATTCTCCCAGCCGATATGTGCTCTCATCTTAGACAACTTGAAGAGTTTTACTTGAATCACAATGAGGTATATGGCCTCATACCAACACAAATTCATGAGTGCTCCGCCCTTCGATCTCTCGAATTGTCTTTCAACAAACTGCACGGTACCATACCACCAAACCTAGGGAATTTAACTCTACTGGAGACGTTGACTTTTTCTGGGAATAACTTGACAGGTATGACTTGTCTGGATTCATTTTTATTCCTGGAAAGTAGTAAGATATAAATTCTAGGGAAAGGATCGGAGCATTGCCAATTAGTACCTAAGCTATGTAAGTGTGGCGGTAATAATTTAGTGACAGAAATATACGATGAACGCAAAATGAGTGTAATTCCCTTTGCAAGCAATTTAGCCATCTCCCCGGCCACCATGCTTTCAAGATGCATAAAACTCTTCAGCATACTTCCCTGGGTTGACAAAAAAGCATATAGAGATGGAAAAAATGCTTCCCTTATATAATGTTAGATTCCAAAGTTTCCTAAACTGCGACCAAGTTTCAATTAATTTTGTCATGTAGATACTCGTCCTAGTAAAAAAATGAAATAAATATATAGTTGGATTTAGAATGATCAAGGTAGCAGAAAATTGCTTCAAAACCATAAAGAATTGAATCAACTTTCCTATAGTAAGGGATACATTGAAGTAATAAAAATTGCTTCAAAGTTTCAAGGCCAACTACTTGGTTTTGAGTTTTATCTGTACATATTTTCTATAGTAAGGGATACATTGAAGTCATAAAAATTTTCGTATAAAATTTTATAAATTGACAGGCACAACGTGTTTGCATTGTTATATAACATTGAAGAGAATTATTAATTATATCTTGGGGAGTCTGTGAAAAATCACCCGATTAACTGTGTGCACTTGTATGTCTACCTGACAGGTGAAATCCCAAAAGAAGTTGGCCATCTCAACAATCTCAAAGGCCTTTACTTATCAGGGAATAGGCTTACTGGTCCAATTCCAGAAAGCCTACTAAATATCTCGACACTAGAAACACTCACTCTCTCGAAAAATCAACTAACTGGCAACGTCCCGTCAAATTTGGGTTACCAGCTTCCTAACCTCCAACTCCTCGAAATTTCTGAAAACCTTTTGACAAGTGAATCTTGGGAATTGAGCTTCATAACCTCACTGACAAATTGTAGAGGTCTATGGAAACTGGTAGTGAATGGCAATCCTCTCAACGGCATGCTCCCGGCTTCCGTGGGAAACTTCTCAACTTCCCTCCAATATTTTGGTATCAATACGTGTAACCTCAGGGGCGGAATCCCGGATACAATCGGCAACCTGAGCAGCTTAACGGTGCTCGATCCTTCTGTGAATCAATTTGAAGGATTAATTCCAGAAAGTTTGGAGAATTTGCAAAGCCTTCAGGGACTTGACCTGTCTAGTAACAAAATGAGTGGTCCCATCCCAAACGCCATATGCAGGTTAGGCCGTTTGAATCAACTGTATTTATACAACAATCAATTTTCCGGGCCGATTCCAGATTGCATTGAGAACATTACTGCTCTGGGAGAACTTCGTTTGGATTCCAACAAACTGGACTCCAGCGTGCCATCGAGTTTGTGGAATCTCAGGGACCTTCTCAAGCTGAACCTGTCCTCAAACTCCTTTGTCGGCCCCTTGATGCCGCAGATGGCAAATTTAAAAGCCGTCACGCAAATCGACCTGTCTTTGAATCGATTCTCGGGCGTAATTCCATCAGGAATCGAAAAACTGCTAACTTTGAGCTTTCTAAACCTTTCGTATAACGATTTACAAGGTAATATCTCGGAATCAATGAGCGGCATGGTAAGTCTGGTGGTTCTCGATCTATCCCATAACAACCTCTCGGGCATAATCCCAAAGTCCTTGGATAAACTCCAGCAGCTAAAGTCCTTTAATGTCTCTTCCAATGGTTTGGACGGTGAGATTCCATCTGACGGCCCTTTTAAGAACTTCACATTCGAATCCTTCATGTTCAACAAAGGGTTGTGTGGTGTTCCAAGATACCACGTCCAACCGTGCCAAACTCGTAAAGTCGGCGGGAAAAATAGAAGACTCCTAATCTTGCTGGTCTCTTTGGGGACCTCATCGGTAGTTCTTCTGGTTGTGATATTGACATGTATTTGGTTAGCAAGGTACCGGAAGAAAGATGAGATCCGGCTTCTGGCGGGTACACAATTCTGGTCTAAAGGGACACGGTCGAGAATTTCTTACAACGAGCTCCTTGAGGCCACTAACGGATACAGTGAGAGCAATTTTCTTGGCAGTGGTGGTTTCGGCGCAGTCTACAAAGGTACTCTCGAGAATGGGAAGGTTGTGGCCGTAAAGGTCTTCAACTTGGAGCTTGAAGGTGCTTTCAAGAGTTTTGAAGTCGAGTGCGAGGTTTTGAGAAACCTTCGTCATAGAAATCTCTGTAAGGTCATTGATTGTTGCTCGAGTCAAGACTTCAAGGCCTTGATGCTTGAGTACAAGCCTCGTGGAAGCCTGGACAAGTGGCTGTATTCGCACAACAACTTATTGACCATTAACCAAAGAATTGAAATCATGATAGATGTTGCGTGCGCTCTCGAGTATCTCCATCACGGCTACTCGGTGCCAGTGATTCACTGCGACCTGAAGCCGAGCAATATACTGCTCGACAAGAACATGACGGCCTGCTTGTGCGATTTCGGTATCGCCAAGCTTTTGGGTGAAGGGGAAAGCGTCGTGCAGACCATGACACTAGCAACGCTGAGTTATATCGCGCCAGGTAAGTTTCTTTCTCGTGAGTAAATTTTCCACCAAAAAAGAGAAGAGAGAGGAGATTTAACTTAATCTTTTTCTTGTATATTGTTGTAGAGTATGGGACAGGAGGGTTTGTGTCAGTGAGATGTGATGTTTATAGTTATGGTATAGTTCTGATGGAAGTGTTCACAAGAAAGAGACCTAATGATGAGATGTTCACTGAAAATTTGAACTTGAGGACTTTCGTGAAGGAATACATGCCGAATGGGGTCCTTGATATTATTGATCCAAACTTATTGAGCCCAGGTGACGATGGCACGACCAAGAAGGTAGAATGTTTGTCCTCGATATTGGAGTTGGGATTAAACTGCTCTTTGGAATCTCCTCAGGAGAGGATGAGCATCAAAGATGTTGTTGTGGCATTGAAGAGGATAAAGCTTCAGCTCCTTGGTGACTGATTATGGAGAAACGGAGGAATACTTTTACAGTAAACAACCTAAATGACATTTGTTTTTGTGACTGAGCCGAATTAGCTGATGCAAATAATTCACTTTGCAAACTTCTACTTCAGGTTGTTAGTGATTCAAAAATGAACGGGCTGTGTGCTAAGGTTATCAGTTGCAAGAAAAATAGCTTAGGTTGGAAAAGGTGAATAAGGCCAAAGTTTTGGTTGTGCAGGTTTTTCTTTGTGCCCCTAAGTCGAAATTATGAATGTCGTATGTTGTTAAGTTCCAAAAGTAATAAGCTTGGTTTATGTATTTTTTTATGAGTAATGATGTTTATTGCCATTGACATTATTGCAATTTAGTTCTCAACATATATGTCACTTATTATCGATTTTCATATGTCTACAAACTGTATTGGCTACATGTTATACTGAATCCAATATATTTTTCTCCGACAAACTTTGCAGATTAGCATCATTTCTTTTCAGCTATAGTGATTTTATAAACCTGTCACAGGAAACTAAGCCTCATAAGAAACTTATTTCCTTCTAGTAAGTATGACTACTTTAGTTGAGCCCAACACAACGATACTTATATTGCAACTAATATTTTTCGTGCATGAAACAGAATGGAAAATTTACAGAACATAAACATGTCTCTGGATATGAACAGTGCCCATAAAATTATTTCAAAAATAGTAACAAAAATTTAAAAAGAAATATAAACTAAACTAAACTAAACTCCAAGGTATTAGGATCTTACTCAATGGTTTGATATGCCAAATCACAATCCATCACACTTCAAAGCTCAAAACTCCCCAACTTTGTCACCTTTTAGTACTCAAATTAGCAAATTTCTCATTTGCATAAGTTGGTTCCATTTCCTGGGACGACATTTCTGGATCTCACGTCCTACAGTCATAAGCAACAATAAAAAGTAAGCTCAAGTAACAAAAATCAGAAGACACTGCAAGAAACACTTTATAAGTTCCTTTAAAATGATTGCTGATAACTGCAATTCAGAACTACGAAAAGAAAAAATTGTTACACAGTTGGCCTTTGATATGATCCATTTATCGAGAATGATGTATTTTATAATTTCTTTTTTCAAAATTCTTCACTGAAAATTTAAGTCTGTGTACAAAGCACCTGTAGAGATTAGATCTGTGTTGATTAATCATGAACTATGTTTCTCAATGAGAGAGGCATTAACATAATTTTCATCTAGCACAAACCGAAGTCCATAAGAATCTACTGTTGCTTTCAATCCAATGAGGCCACTGAGTTTTGTTTTAATTACCTACAGCATAATCATTTTTTAACACCATTATTCTCTTTAGAACAGATGAATGTTACTGTTAATGTGGAAAATTTACTGAAATTCACTTGTGTAGATCAGCAATTATCAGATTGCAGCAGACTTCAAGAATCTCAGATATTAAAAGCACCTATTAAACATCAGTTGAATGTTAATCACGTTACCAAGGAGTTCTGGTATAGAATTACATTGTTTTCAATTTTGATCCAATTAGAACGAGCTTTCTTCATCACCTTTTTGTCTGTCCTTGCCTTCCCGGTGCCATCCATGTCTTCCCATTTCCGATGTAACACATATATATTGGGCATGATCATGTATACAAACTCAATATCACCTTCAAGTTCGATCGAATTGTGGACCATCACCTAAGAGAACTGTATATCCTCACACGCGGAGACACACCAAGTAAGGACTTCCAAACCAGCCCACAACAACCATAACCAAGATCGATAATCATCTTTCCAGACTAGCTTAAATTCCCTTCTTTCCCCATCATTTTCTTCATCAGTGAACATTGCTTGGTCCAGGGATTGATCTTGCAATCCAAGATCATTATCTCATGGCTTCAGGTCATTTATCTTCTGACAAGTTGAGTAGTGCCATACTGAGAGAGAAGGCAGCTGATTACACCTCAATATTGAAGTTGGGTTTAAACTATTTCCCATGCAATACATATATGCTGAAGATAAACACTTATTCAAATTCATTATCACCTTCACGATCGATCAACTTCCGGACTGCCATCTCAGCCGCTTGTATATCCTTCAGGTGGCAGACACACCATGAAAGGACTTCCAAACCTCCCCACAGTAACACGGCTGATAATCATGTTTTCGGCTTTGATTGAATCACCTTCTCGTGTTATCATCTTTATCATCACTGAACAATGCTTGGGGCAATGAATCAATAAATTAATCCAAGATCATCATCTCAAAATACTGACTCACTGACAGAACATTTAGACAGGTAATTGCGTCTGGCAGCAAATATCCCATTGCTCTTGTCCGCTCAAAAAGCTCAATTACCTTCTTGGGATAAACATGTGCACCCATATAATACTATGTTTCATGTAACCAGATTCTTTTTGTGCAGTGATTGGAACATTCCCTGTGCCTGCTTCACTTTCCTGCATTTATAATACATTTCAATACGAGCACTCCCCACGAAAAAGTACCCTTCCAGACTTTCTTAAGTGCACAAGAATGTATCAGGCTCCCCCAAACCACATATGCCAAACCCGCAACACTGGAAAAAATACTTGAAAATGTAAATGCGTCCATGTAAACCCCACCTGAGTGCATTCTGCAGGCACTCAACAACCCCTCGGGATGTGCCTCTGTTTACAAACCCTGTTATTATAGCAGGAAGTGGGATCGGTATTTACGGAATTCCAGGACGAGTTGTCCCTCTAAAACCATACTTCAAACCTTCACAGCCTCTTCAATGTGACCGCACTTTCCATACATGTCGCTTAAGCAATTGGAGATGAAAACACTGCCCGCCACTCCACATCATATTTGAAGATCTTGGAATGCATGCATCTCCCAACACGCGCCATTTTCAGGTGTCCAGAAGCAGCAGTTAGTGAATACGAATCTGCCCAGACTTTGGATTTTCCAGCTGAAAGTGCCTTCCAAAACTGCGCAGAGTGAAAAGATTCAAAGAAACTGCGCTTGGTTCAGGAATTTCGACAAGCAGCTGTCGTGCTTCATACAACCATTCAGACTTCAAGCAGAAAATAACCAAAGCCGAAGAGACGAAGGCGTTAGAGAGGAAACTGGACTTCAGAATGTAGGCATGAAGCTGTTAGCCATGAGGTTTAAGGCCGGCGTTCGACCAAGCACGAGCTAAATTGACTAGAGTGTAGGGATTAGGCTTGGAGCCACCAGAGAAAAGAGGGTGAATGCGGTTTTCTGAAGAAGCTCTCCGCCTTGTTCTAATTCTACGATCTCATCTTCTCCGGCCACCTGGCTGGCTGCTGTGGTGGACGAGCGACGGTGCCAATATGAATTTGGACTTTTTTTCCAGCCAGTTTGGAATTAGAAGCTAATACAGTGCAACTGACATTAGCAGAATGGAGAGAATTTCTGTCATGTTCTGCTTAGCTTAGTTTGAATGTAGCTGGGGTTTGTTTTTCTGTTATGTTTTCTTGGTTGTAGTTAGTTGCTGCTTTGTTGTTGGTTGGGGAGGATTTTGATAATTGGCTAGGTCATGTTGGGGGTTCAGTGGCTAATTATTTTTGGAAAGCTTTCTAGATCCTTTTGCGTAGGAAGTTTAGTTAGTGGGAGATAGAGTTGGACTCTCGGGCTCTAAACATTTGCCTTTGCAGAGAGATCTTCTCTACCTCTTTGGATTGGTTTTATTTATATGGAGCAGTTGCTCTTTGGATTTGTATGGGCTTCGGCCACTTTCGTTCATTTGATATATAAATTATATCGTTTCGAAAAAAAAAAATAGACACCAAGACTTTATCCTCTTAAAATTCTAAAGGAAGTACAACTCCATCAAGCAGGCAACAGCAAACCCAAAACGGAACTCCACAAATGAAAGGAAACACCATAAAGGAGATAAATGTCTTGTTTCGTAATCAGCGGCCAGCTGATTGCATTAGTTGTTTACCAGCAGAATAAATTAGTTGTTTTGACCAGATGATTATGTTAGCCCGTTGTAAAAAAAAAGTTTGGTAAATTTACATGTTTTTCATTGATTGTTAACATGCAAAATTACTAATAAGGACATCATCATAATTCATCAATCTTATTTATGTTGAACTTACAATTATTTAAGAAATAAAAATAATTAATATTTTAATATTT
Source organism: Striga hermonthica (assembly GCA_902706635.1). Taxonomy (NCBI): domain Eukaryota; kingdom Viridiplantae; phylum Streptophyta; class Magnoliopsida; order Lamiales; family Orobanchaceae; genus Striga; species Striga hermonthica. The sequence continues at coordinate 10,762,415 of CACSLK010034108.1, read as the reverse complement.
ATTAAACTGAATTAAAATATAGAAAAATATAAATAATAATATAATGAAAATATTTTTAATTAACTAAATAAGATCCCATCAAAGCAGTTCTTCAAGCCCTCCCAATCTTTTCTATGTCATGCTTCATGCTTCCCAAAACCCTATGTGCTACAATTTTAAAATTGTGCTCTAAATTTTGGTGGAATTCTGGGGAAGAGCTCTCTCAAGGGATTCATTGGAAAGCCTGGCATCTGCTCTCAATTCCTAAGGAAGAGGGAGGTTTAGGCTTTCTTGACTTGCAGCTTCTCAATGTTGCTCTTCTATGCAAACAATTATGGAGAATCACCACACAACCTAACCTCTTGGTCAGTAAGCTGCTGAAGGACAGATATTACCCTCATAGTTCAATCTTTGAGGCTGTTACGACCCAGAACTGTTCCTGGTTATGGTCCAATTGGCTTGATGCCATCCCAACCTTTGCAAAAGGCTTTGATGTGATGATTAGATCTGGAGATTCAACAAGAATCCCTGATGTGAACTGGGTGCCTCAGCTCAGTCACCTCAAGCCTTCTTTGCTGGAGTTTGCTGAGGGCCACTTAATTTGGGTGAAGGAATTGATCAAAGATAATGGTCTGGAGTGGAATGATTGGTTAATCAATCAAGTCTTCAATGAGGAAGACAGCAAAGCCATCCTCAACATCAAAACTCTCAAGCCTAACTCTGCAGATAAACAGTTTTGGAAATTCCACACCAAAGGTACATTCACGGTTTCTAGCACTTACTCATTCTTAATCCAACAAAACCTTCTGTCTCTGGACTTGCCTAGCTGTAGCAATTTGAGTGCTAGAACATTGATCACAACCAACAACAGACTGTGGAAATTGAAAGTGATGGGGAAGGTTAAATTATTTGTCTGGAAATGCCTTACTAACAGCCTTGCTGCCAAAACAAATTTGATCAAGAAAGGTCTGCAGCTTGATGTGATTTGCTCTATCTGTGGAGAAGCACCTGAATCTGTCCCTCATATTTTATTCCATTGTAAAAGGGCAGTTGAGTTATGGCACATATCCCCTGTCACTTGGAACATCAATCACTCTCCAGAACTATCCTTCAAAAGCTGGTGGCTTCATGTCTGTTCAGTGGACAATTCAGAAATATCAGAGGCCCGTATTCAATTGTCAACATACGTCCTCTGGTGGCTCTGAAAAACCCGCAACCTTAGCATATTCCAAAACTCTCTTATGCCAATCCATTTGGTTCTTAAAGCAGCTCTGCAGGACTGGATGGATTTTTCTCAAGCTCACTCCTCCAATTTATGATTTGTTTGTTCTTAGTCTTCTAGCTGTTTTGTTTTGTTCGGTTTTGTTGCCTGTAGTAGTTTTTTATCATCTCTAGGCCTTTGGACAGTGGAGTGTGGTTTGTTTCTTCTATTTATAGTCCTTTGTTGAGGTTCTAGGCCGCCTTGTGCGTGTCCTCTCATTTTTAGTTTCTTCGGGTTTGGCCTGTACTATTCGAACATTGTTCGTTTTGAGTTTATATATATTTTCTATCGTTTCGTGAAAAAAAAAAAAAAAAAAAAAAAAAAAAAACAAAACAAAACAAAACAAAACAAAACTAATAACAAGTCATCAATATTAAAAAATCTAAATACGACTCGATTGCAATATATATCATTACAATTGAAAAATAAAATCAAATTAACTAAAATCTACAGTAACAATTTCCAAAATTTTTCATGGTCATGTAAGTAACTGAATACATCATTTATTTAGAATTTTCTTCTCCTTCTATTTTATTAGATTTTTCTAATTTTTTTGGGTGTTCCTAAATTTTTTTTCACTAGATTTTTCGAATTGTTTGGATGTTTATGCAACTTTGAAACTTTTTTAACTAGATTTCTCAAGTTGTTTGAATGTTCCTAAAAAATTCGGATATTATTTCAGGAGATTGTGTGATGAACTAAGATATATGATAGTGTATCTAAGTAGTCGCCTATATATGTTAAAAATTTTAGAAAAATAGTTGTAAAATTAGTTATTAAGTTATAGTAAATATTAGTTGGAATGAAATTATATAGTTAAATCTATCTCTTATATTATATCAATAAATTAAATATTATTTATATGGGGTTAAGTAAAAAAGTTCACGATTTTGATTAATTTTTTTTCCTAAAATTGTGAGACTAAATATTATATATATGGGTTTGAATAAAAAGTATCACTTAATTTTTCCTTCCTGAAATTATGAGATGTATAAAGAGTTGTTCATCTATTTGTTGTTGTAATAACTAGTACAGAACCCGTGCGATACACGGGGTCAACAATCTAAAGTCTATTTGCACAATCTTATTATTATTTGTGCGAATAAACATATTAATCAACTTGTAATAAAAGAACATTACATATTATTAAACACATTTTGTACACAATATTTTTTGTTTTCTTGTCGACAAACCATCATCTCCATAAACTAATATTTTCAAGCTATTTCCATTAGAGACATGAGAAATAACTGAATATATGACTGAAAAAGTCCATTTAACTGGTTGTGGCTGAAAAAACGACTTTTTCAAAAACAGACCAACATGTGATAAAGATTTACCCTAACTCTTTTTAATCGTCATGACATAAGAAATCATATGGGAAAATTGTCTCGCTTATCAACAATGCTTCGAAAATCAAAACGAAAAAAAGGGAGAATTCACATTTGAACTTAACCATATTTGTCGTATCATGAATTACAATTTTATATTGGGCAATTGTTAGACGAAATGAGCCAACGTTCCCCTCAACTTAGTATTTTTAATGTCATAGACTTGGCATTCTCGAATGTTAATCCATTTTTTTATGTGGGCTGCTTGTATCAGTACGGTAATACAACTTCCCTCTATAAACATTTCAAAATAATATAAGTACAAGTATGTATAAAAAAAACATTACACATTTATTTTAAATAACAATACACATAAAATAGAAAAAAAAAAAAAAAAAAAAAAAAAAAACAAATTGCAACACACCTCCTCACCATAAAATAATATTTCCAAGAAGTTCTTACATTCAGCCTCAAATTTGCGTTCGATGATCCTAATTGCATGGAGTTTCATGCATGGTTTATTAGTTCGAGAGATGTCCTTAATGAGATCAAATTCACACTTCATTTTGAGTATATGTGTATTTGTATGAGAAATTGAAATAGAATGCACGAATGGGCACATACAATTTGATTTAGCACTCAATTATAGAGGATGACAAATGAATCCTTAAAGATTTTTCCATAGAAAAAATTGATACAAACAATTATTTTAGCTAATGCAACTCGATCATAAAAAAAACATTCAACAATATTTTTGCCTAATGATCCTCGATTCCCTCAGAAAAAATCAATTCCATCCGATTTAAATATGATAATTTGTTTATATCACATCGGTCAATTTGTGATATTCGGCAATGTGTATTTTTTTTAATACTGAACAAATAAATATTTGAGATTTTAGTTGTATGACACTAATATATTTTTACATAATGCAAATAGAACATATCTACATTTTTATTGACCCGATTTTACTTGACTAAAAAGTAAAGCGAGATTTTTTTGGTGTATATGTAAATAATCTTTTAACTAATTTTTAGCAACATGCATAAAAGTATTACTATGTTTGTGTTATATGTAATTCTATCTTATTATTGTAAAGCTTATTATGAAAAATGATTCATAGCATAAAAGGGACTTTGACTTAATTATGAATTGATTTTATGTAACTTATATAAAGCGGACCCTTTAGAAATGCTCCCCTACCCACGGTGGGCACATGTTAATATGTCCACCGTGTAGGTGGCATGCACTCACTGGTGATGTTAATAAGTTTAAAAAAATACATCACCAATAAGTGCATGCCACCTAAGTGGTGGGCATATTAACATGTGTCCACCGTGGGTAGGTGAGCATTTCTCGCGGACCCTTTATACCGAAAGCGGATTTATGGTGTGAATCATTTTGCAAAATAACTACAATAGGAATCGTCCATATCATAAAATCGCCCACTTTATAGCATAGTCGGGTTTATTAATAACAATATATTTTTTTTTACCAAAAATTAAAATGATCATCACATACCTTAAATAAAATTGCCCATACTATACCATAAAATCATCCACTTTACACCAAAATCGGATGTATTAGTTTTGAAATTTTATATCATAAATTGACCTATATCTATATAGTAAATAAGATTTCACATATTACGTTGTCTTATAACTATTGTCTATAATCGAGATTCAGTAAAACTATAGATTGTCACATGTTTCAGTTATCATACTTTTAAGAATATGATCTGCATTTTATATCAGTGATTAGAGATGTCAAAAAAGGCCTGAGCACGCGGCCTGGCCTGCAAAAGGGGTGGGTTGGGCTTATTTTTTCTAGGCCCACCAGGGAGTGAGCCTAAACGGGCTAGCCCGCGCGGGCTGCAGGGGTGGGCTGAGGCTAGGTGGGCTGGCCCACTTTAAAAAAAATTATTATGTTTATATATTTATAAAAGACAGCCAAAATCAAATAGGGATCCACCAAAATCACACAACTAAACTAATTCGCACCGGAGGTTAAACATTTATGAGTTAATAAATTTTCTATTTTTATTTTTTGTTGTTGGAAAAAATAGAAATAAAAACTAATCAACAATTGAGGTACAAACAGAACAACAAAATTTCTATCAACCCATTAAACTTAATTCCATAAACAAAAATTTTGTTGTAAGATATCTTATTTCTCGGGTCCTTTCCGTTCTCTTTTGAAATTGATGCAACCGTCGTTGTTTTACCATTGGGGATCGACACCCTACTTAATTTTGAACTTCTAAGTTTTGATGCCCCTAATTTTATCCGAAACCAACTGAACTTTGATAGGTAAATTCATTCTCCCGATGTTGGATGTCAGAGGCAAAAAGTCGGTTCCAACGGTAGTCGGAATATTTGAGTTTGAAAAGTCGGTTCCAGCGGTAGTCGGAATATTCGAGTTTGAACCACCGTTCTCAAAGTCGTCACATTCTTCTTTCTTGCGTGGATGCCGAAAAATCTCCGCCACCAACGTCGCCGGAGAGCACCCTCATCAATAAAAAGAATCGGATGAAGTGTAGAGGAAAGGCTTACAAAGGCAGCAACAATGTAGAGTAGGTCAACTGATTTTGCTGTTGAAGGGATTAAAATGGATTTTTTATTAATTAAAGCAGGATAAAAAAAAATAACATGAGGGGTTGGCCCGCCTAACCCACACCCCGTGGCAACGCGGGTTGGGCCTGCGTTTATCAGACCCGCCCCGCCCCGCCAACAGGTGGAGTTTGGCGGGCTATGGATTATGACAGCTCTATCATAGATAAGAATAAGGATATTAACACTTCAAACATATAATTCAACCCGACATTTCAAAATTTCATAAATTATAATAATCACCACCTGTTTTTCAATCTTCATATGATTAGAGAATGACTTTGCAACATAGCATTCTTTTGTAAAATCCACTATTCCCTGCTCATAATAACTTTGCGGCATGGCATTCTTTTGTTAAAGACCACAATTTCCTGTATGATATGTATTTGGTTAATTAACAACACAAAAAAATTGTCATCTATCTATAGTGTCTGAGGACAAATCTCCATAATCTATCTATATTTGCAAACTCAGACACTACTTCACACATAATTTCTTTAATGAATTTAGAACTCTTGCTAGATTGAAAAACAAAAGGAAAGCTGAAAACAGATAAAAGCATCCACCTGAGAAGTTCCAACGACCTTAACGCTGAATTTTCGCTCTTCTATATATTTTCCGCAGAAAACTTCTTTCCATGAAGAATCAAGTGAAACCTTCACGTGCTCCTCCAACTTGCCAGAAATATTTTGTGATGTGTTCCTGGGATAACTCTATTATACACGCTTCTTCAAGTTTAGTGGAGATTATGTCAACTTCGGATTTCATATCCAGAAACCAGCCCAAGGAAAACTTGAAGATAAACTTGAATAAATCTACAAACACAATGCAAATGCAAATTTTTATTGACAATGAGAATCGAAAAGCATTTCCAAAATGTTAAATGGACCACTTCATGTTATTACTATAATGTACTGTCAAGTATTCAAATATAATGTATATCTAAATCTCGAATTCTTGCATGATTTCATTCCATAAAAAATACACGGACATCTAATCACAGATTTTTAGAATTATCAGCACCACGAATTTTCACCAGTTCAAAGATAGACGATTTTAGATATGTAAGACGCAAAAGTTCCATATTGCTTTCTCTTAGTTCCTCTTAAGCTAGACACCATTAAAAATTTTAAAAATTTACAGCATTAAAGAATCAAGCACGAACATTTAGTTGCTCTACCCTAGGATAGCATAACCATCAACAAAGTAACGCACAACATTAAATCAAATTAACCAAAAATAAATAACACCCAAATGGACGACTTACATTGATCTTATATGCTCTGGGTTTTGAATCAAATTGTGCGGATGGGTACGACAACATATTGCAGATCGCGGTGGAAAAATGAGCAGTGATTGGCAGTGTTCAATCCAGACGCATCCCTTCTTCATCTGCAGCAACGCACTGGTCTCGGGGCAGTACACGTCCACTGACTGCGAGTTTCCAATGGTGAAGCTCAATTGCCCGCCCATCACGTACACCCGTCCCTCAAACCCACACGCGTAGCAGCCCCAACTCGTCCTGCGAAGGTCCTCGCGTAGACTTTTTTGTGCCAAAACTCTTCAGCCAATTTATGCCTAAACCCATCGAGTCAAAAGTCAAATCCTAACCCATTTATCTAGTAATCGCTTCAACCGGTCAAGTACTACAAAAATCTCGTTCGTCTACAAAACGAACTCTAAATCTTCTCAAATTCGCACCTAAGCCTCAAGACATTATAATTAGATTTATCGAGTTGGTTTCATAATTTTTGGGTCAGTCCACTATTTATTACGAATTTATTGCCATTTTACTCGATAAAATCCTATAAATTCATATATTGCTCGAAAATTCCCAAACTCAATTTTATAATTAACTAAAATTATTGTCTAATGCCATTGAGAAAAATTTTCAGCTATTATACCTCTGGAGTAGTTCGAAACTAAAATCGAAACTTCAAAAGGGCTAAGGGAACACTTGGCTAAACCGGATTGGGTCGAGCTGCCCGGGTTTGGTGCTGTGAGTCCGCTGCTGGTGCGGATCTGAGGTGAGGGCCTCAGTTATGGGTCGGGCTCGATGGAAACGACTCAGGCCTGTGGTGAGGACCTCGATTCTGGTCGGACTCGAACACGGATGAGCAGTACGGAGGTCGTGACGTCGCCGCCGGCGTGAAGGGCGGCTGGAACCGGTGAGGACGTGCGAGCTGGGATCGGACAGAGCTGCGTGCGACGTGGCCGAGCTGGAACAAAACGAGACGGCGAGATGCCGGGCTCGTTCACCGGAGCTGGTCGCGATTGTACAGATGCTGTGGAGCTCGGGTGCGGGAGGTGCGTGAACTGGAAGCTGGGCGCGTTTGGGAGGCGAGAACCGAGGCTGAGGTGCGAGCTCGTGCGTTTGCCGGCGGCAGTTTGCCGGTGCTCGAAGTCTTGACGGAATAACGACCGGATTTTGAGCTATGGAGGTGGATTTGAGCTTGAATGTGGGTGGCTATGGTGATAAGTCTTGAAATTAGATGTAGATGATGATGAATAGTAAAAAGGTGGCTAGGGTTTGAGAGGATAGTGTAATTTATAGAGTGAGGGGAAACTAGGGTTCCACTTGCTATTGGGCCTCATAATCGGGCTAATAAAAATCCTACGCTCGGGCTTGAATATGAACTTGGAAAATTAAATGCTCGGTTAAATAATATTAATCGAACTAGGACTAATTAAATTAGTCGGTCGAAATAATTACTCATGATGGTCTCGGATTTAAAATCGACTATATGTTCGATTTTTAAATGGATTAGAATAAAATTAAACTTGGGTTCGATTTAACTTAAATGGGTCAGCTAGAAATATTTGATTCGCTCAGAATTGATTGGGCTCGAATAAATAAATTATTCGGCTCCGATGAACTTAATATAGCTTGATTAATCCAAGGCTCGTTTTTTTTTTTTTAAATACAACCGATACTTTGAGCTAAATAAATCCGACTTTAAAAATTAATCGAAATAAATTCTTCATGGCTTAGACTTAATACTAACTACTCAATTTAATGCAAATAATAATAATAAATGCATCAAATTTGGAAACTTAATATTTATGGAAATATAGTCGAGCTCCACAAATAGTAAATAAAAATATGGGCGTTACACGGGGGCTCTTTCAATAGCCTACGGGAGAAGAGAGGTGTTTCCGATACAGATTCCAATAGCTGGGGAGGAATATAGATGAGTACGTAGAGAAATCATTCCGAGACGGGTCTCTATACACGATCCATTGGGCCTGCGACCACTCGCACGACCAAGAAAAGTACGTGTAACCTGACGACTGCACTTACGAGGGTGAATGGACCAACGGCCCGCCTGCTGGCCGCGATTGGAGGCTGTGATGTGCGGGATGCCGATGATTGGGTGGCCGATACACACGGAGAAGAGGATGAACATGGTGTTCACGGTGGATGACATGGGAGTGGCGCTGCCGCTGGATGACGGGGACGACGGGTTCGTGGCGATGACAGAGCAAGAGATATTTTGACCATGGACCTTGTACATGTTGAATATAGTGTGTTTCGAATTTCGTAATTTTCAGGCACCGTTTTGACCTAGATTAAAGATCGAGACTTAGCCCCATTTCGCGATAAATATAGAAAATTAGTTGGTTATAATTTTAGCTGCAGTTGTTGATTTTTTTTAAAATCATTATAAATCGCATAGAGTATATATATTAATTATCGGCCTTAAATGAGTTAGGATTTTTGAGAAATCTAAACCCTAGTTTTTATCCGGTTTCGGTAACCGGGTATATTGCTGGATCCGATTTTAAATGACTGAACCCTAGTACCGTCTGAATAATTACTAGCTGTCGTATCGTAATTCGTAATGTGCATCATCGTCTCGTGCTCGTGATCGCCTCTCGTCCGACCGTTGGAGACGAACCGCCGAGTGCGTGCCCGTGCACCGAGTCCGAGTCAAACCCCGAGTGCGTGCCCGTGCACCGAGTCCATCCGATCTACCGTTTACGCACCATTCCGTTAGCCGTGGTCCAAGCACGCCCTTGCGTCAGTGACCGTGGCACCATTCCAAAATCGTGCACCGGCTAAGCCGTGTCAGTCGAGTTCGTGCCGGCCGAGTTGCCACGCCGAACTCGGCCACGGTTAAACCGAGCTTCATATAGTCAAGCGAATGACCGACCAGCTTCTAGTGAGCTGTCGGTCCAGTTCAGTTAAATCGGTCTGGTCAGTCTGGACGGTTCGAGATATATTTCAAATAGAACTTCAGATAAATTTTAGATTCAGTCAGATTAAGATTTCAGATATAGTTAAGATCACAGATAAAGTCAAGATTCCAGATAGATTAAAGATCCAAATATATTTTAGATTTTAGTCAGATTAGATTAATTCAGATTATAGTTCCAGACTCAGAAATATTTCAGAGAATTCTAGAAAGCCTCAAAGACAATAAATTTTTAAAATCAGCTCGCAAATCCCTAAAATGATTTTAAAGCCAAGTGAGCGAACTTAGACAGATCAGATCATATAATTCGAGTTTTTAGTTTAAGATAAGTACTTAGAATATATTTTGTGCTTATATATTTTGTAGCTTGTGGAGAGTCGAGCCTCCTACTGCTGCAAACCATTCAGATCTTGCATTTCAGCATATCAGGTGGGGACCTTGTACTGGTATTACATCTTCTATAATCGCAATACCATGGTTGAGGTATGTATGTAAGATTCTGCCCAAATAGGGGTAATTACCTAGCGAGTAGATCCTTTCTAGCTAGGAGAATCGAACGTTAGTTAGATGAGATAAGAATTCTAGTGCAGCTTTGAGTTAAGTGGATTCAGAACTCTAGAGCAGCCCTGAGTTAAGTTTAATTTCAGATGATCTTAGAATAGTTCTTCCCAAGGAACATTGATCTAGAGATAGGTTTCGTCATAACCAAGTGTTTCGAATTTCCAGTTGGTATCAAGGACTCTAGTGCAGTTGTGAGTTAAGCTCCAACCTTAGAAGTGCATAAGAGTTAGTTTTGCCCTAGTATGGGCAGCGACCTTCAGATTACGTCCTACAGTCGCTTATCGTGAGCGTGAAGACCTAGTGTCCTTCTCGCCTGTTAAGCAGTCAGTTGAGCAGAAATTATATATAGTAAGTTGAGCATCTATTAGAGATAGTCAGTTGAGCAGCAGTTATATACAATGTACTTACTTATACGCATTTGTGATGTGTTCTACCATATTAGATGTATGCTTAGATTGTGATGTGTTCTATCATATTATATGTATGCTTAGGTTGTGATGTGTTTTATCCTAGTAGATGTATGTTGAGGTTGGGATGTGCTTATCATATCATATGTATGTTTAGTTCGTGATGTTGCAGTTATAGTTAGTCAGTTGAGCAGCAATTATAGTTAGCCAGTCGAGCACCCATTATAGTAGTCAGTTGAGCATCAGTCGTAGTTATCCAGTTGAGCAGGAATTATAGACAGTCAACTGAGCATCGGTAATAGGCAGTCAGTTAAGTAGCAGCTATAAATAGTGCGCCGATTTGTGTATTAATTGGATGAATGTTCAATCAGTTAGTAAAATGTTCATCATCATATCGTTTCTGCCGATTCAGTAAGTACTTGCTTATATGTTGATGTCATGATATGTTATTATATTAGCTGTATATTTCAGTGCCGGTTTCGGCGGAGCACGTGGACTATTTATGCTCACGCCCCCCCACTAACCATTTCTCAGGTGATGGTGTCGAGCGTAGAGCGTGAGCCGATGATGTGGTGGTTGGTTATAGCAAGGATATTTTCAGTTAACATGTCAAGTATATTACAAATTATGAGAGTTATTATGTTTTGTTCACGCATGCTTGCATTTGCTTCCGCACTTGGTATTTCAGTATTTAGAATTTCAGTCTATGCATGCTTAAATCCTGAGATGTTTAGAGTAATGAATTATTCTCGGTTGCATGCCTAATTGTTTAATAATTTTAAAGATTAAAGATTTAAGATTAAAGTTGAGTAGCATCCCGCATATTAAAGTTAAAGTATTTTCGAAAATTTAATATGAGTTTTCGAAAGTTAAAGCAGAGCTTCTTTTTATAGCGCGAAAAATTTACTCTGATTTTAGTAAGTTTAGGCGGGGTGTTACAGTTGGTATCAGAGCCACTTAGTGGTTCTGTATACTGAAATTTTAGCGAGATATGACCACACCACGCTCACGCCACGCCGACTCCGAGGTACGTCACCTGTACAGCTTTTATTAATTGCGAATGCATATTTAATTATAGTCAGATTATTTCAGGGGCGTATGATCTATCCTTCGATTAAGATCTAAGAATTATAGTTAGAACTCTAGTCAGAACTTAGAAGATTTTAGTGTAACCGGAACTCTAGCCAAGCTAGGTGTTTTCAGAATTCGATAACTTATTAAAGTATAGTGTAGCTATTTATTAATCGGCTATACTCCTTCAGTTATAATTTCAGCAGAGATAGTTAACTCTCAGAATTTCTATTAACTTTTCCGAGTAATTAATCCTCCGTCAATATTCAATGCTTTCTGCTAATCCCTGTCATTTGACCATTCAGATGCCTCCTCGTCCAGCCCCGATTCCACGCCGAGCACGGGCAGCGCCCGAACCAGCTCCGCGTGCACCACCACCCCTGCCGGCCGCGCCAGTGCGCGACCAGGCCTTCTCAGTTTCTCAGTTCCGTGGATATCACCCCACGACGTTCAATGGGCAGGGAGACCCAAGGATGGTCGATGAGTGGTTGCGCAGTCTTGACATGATTTTCGAGGTGATGGATTGCCCCGAGCCTCACAGGATCATGTGTGCACAACTACAGATGATAGGGGATGCAGGTCTCTGTGGCATTCATACTGGGAGATGCGACCCGGGGAGAAGCTAGCCCTCACTTGGGCTGGTTTGAAGGCGCTCCTCCGGGAGAAGTATTACCCGACCCACTACAGAGAGAGGATGGAGAGGCAGTTCTTAGCACTGCAGCAGGATGCTAGGACTGTCGATGAGTACGAGAGAGACTTCACTCGTCTCGGCTCCTTCGTGCCATACCTGATTGATACGGAGGAGACGAGGGCGAGACGCTTCAAGAGCGGTCTTAACGGGGAGATTCGCCACCATCTCGCTGGCCATGGCTCCTTGACATATGCTGAGAACGTCTCTCGGGCTCAGCAAATTGATGAGAGTCTTCGACTAGAGGCCATCCGCACCTGCACTGCCGCCCCCCAGCAGCCAGCTCAGCAGCCACCAGCACAGCATGCACCACTACAGCCGACTCTTCCTCAGCAGCCACATCGCCCGAACAAGAGGAGATTTCGAGGTCGTGACAGGAGGGGAGATAGACGGAGGGGAGAGGCCCCAGCTCAGGTAGCCCAGCCACCACAGCCAGTTCCACCAGCCTGCGCCACATGCGGACGCCCCCACCGAGGAGAGTGTTTAGCCGGACATGACGTTTGTTATCACTGCCACAGGCCCGGCCATACAGCCCGTACCTGCCTAGATCGTGCTCAGAACCAGCATGGGCAGCACCAGCCGGCCCCGAACTAGCAGAGAGGAGCGTAGTTCTATTTAGTTGCATTCGTCGTGTATCTGCCATCATGACTTATCTCTTGTGAACTCGTTGGACTCTTTTTGATTTTTCCTTCTTTGCGTGCTTTGAGACCCCTCTGAAATTGAAGTTTAAGACCCAAACATGTTGGATGTTTTCTTGTCAGCTCTGATAAAATTTTCATTGCAATGTCTGAAATGTTTTTAATGCTGCATGACCACGAACTAAGTTGTTTAGCATTTGTGTTAGCTAAGTACGAAAATGCTACACACAAAGAGAGGAGGTTCTGCGGTCAAGAGTGGACCAGCATATGATCGGGAAGATACCCGAGTATTCTAGCCATTGATAGAACTTAGGTTTCAAGTTTTAATTTCAGTTGCGTCTATGTAGTGTCGGTTTCCAGTGTATAATAGTCACTATTCCGGGTGACCATGGCGGCTTGAAATAAGAGTCACTAAGTCGGGTATACCATGGAGGCTTGAAACTGGATCGGGACAAACATAGTTCTCCATACGAGATAACTTATGCTTGCCATAGGGAATTGTATCCGAATCGCGGGTACACCGCACGCCGGTGCCGCATGTTGGAATTCCACGCCCGAGGCCTCGGGTTGTTGGTGTGCCGCATTGCGACGTGCCGTGTGCAAAGTATCGCGTAGTCATGTGCTGAAAAGTACGATATAGAATTGGGTGGAGGCCAAGTGTCCTTATACCCCCAGTTTTTGATGGAGTCCCAGCGTATTCCGTCAGGTTATACACCTGGTTTATTAGCCAAGTGTCTACAAATCCCAAATCCTGATGGAATCCCAGTGAATTCCATCCAAATGTGCACACCCGGCCAAGTGTTCGGGAGTGAGCAA